>OZ023333.1:36812687-36825187 GCA_964007535.1 Brachyptera risi | reverse complement strand
ATACGGCATGGGTTCTCGTGAACACACATATATCCGCTCGTTCTGACTGCTACCCCCGTAAAACTGTTGCGGGGTCGTCTAGCAAACAATCATAGAGTCGACTACGTCACTATCGGACTTCACCCCTTAGCAGGAGGTTGTCGGGACTGCGCGATTGGAACCAAGCGTTTCGTGGCGACTGGGTTACTGCTTGTAGGACACTGATCCTCAGCTAATCTGACTGTAATGATCCTGGCGGCGATTAGTCTCATCGCATCTATAGCTGCGTTTACATATTATTCACGTATTATCCGGGTACACTCACCGACATGGAAAACGACCGCGTCACAATTCTATAAACATTTGGTTATGAATTATCATCAGGAGATCGGGGTTCGATTCTCGACTTGGTCGACCGTCCTGGCTGGGGTTTTTCGTGTTTTTCGTCTGTTGTATATAGGTTCATACTGAGATGGTTGAGTTGGGTTAGGTTAGGTTCGCAACACGCCTGTCTGGTCACCTTTCAACATCGGATTGTCTGATGACAAATGGGGAATGCCGATAACGTCATATAGCGTCAGCATCATCTCCCTCTCTCTCTCTCTCTCTCCCTCTCTCTCTCTCTCTCTCTCTCTCTTTCTCTCTCTCTCTCTTTTTCTCTCTCTCTCTCTCTCTCTCTCTCTCTCTCTCTCTCTCTCTCTCTCTCTCACACTCACAACGACGAGAACGGATTTTGTATCTGTTGCTCCGATATAAACGTGTAAAGCAAGCCTGTCTGCTCTCATTTCTACACCCTCTATACGCAGGCGCAATGGCTCACAACGACCATATCTCCGTACATAGACAGCGTATAATTTTCATGATTTCCAGTACGAGGTTTACAATTGGAAACGCAACTGCACCTTTCAAAAGAGTTGATTCTTCAAAGTTGCTTCGAAATTATGTAATTTCTGAAGTATATATAGGCCTACAGTTATTTGGTTGGTACGGGACCTCCTTCTCTCGTGGGTACAGCTACAGATGAATGTGTACACTTCAGTTGATGACCCTATCGAGATACGTTACTCCTGCAGCCGATAGCGACATATGCTCGTTCCGATCTCGGCAGCCATATTGGACATTTACAAATAAAATCTGAGCAAGGCATTCTATATTACCTTACCGAGATACGTTACTCCTGCAGCCGATAGGGACATGCTCGTTTCAATCTCGGCGGCCATATTGGACATTCACAAATATAATCTAAGCAAGGCAATATATATTACCTTACCGAGATACGTTACTCCTGCAGCCGATAGCGACATATGCTCGTTACAATCTCGGCGACCATATTGGACATTCACACATAGAATCTAAGCAAGGTATTCTATATTACCTTCCCGAGATACGTTACTCCTGCAGCCGATAGCGACATATGCTCGTTACAATCTCGGCGGCCATATTGGACATTCACAAATATAATCTAAGCAAGGCATTATATATTACCTTACCGAGATACGTTACTCCTGCAGCCGATAGCGACATATGCTCGTTACAATCTCGGCGGTCATATTGGACATTCACACATAGAATCTAAGCAAGGTATTCTATATTACCTTACCGAGATACGTTACTCCTGCAGCCGATAGCAACATATGCTCGTTACAATCTCGGCAGCCATATTGGACATTTACAAATAAAATCCAAGCAAGGCATTCTATATGATCACTTATATATTATGTCGAATATGGCGGAAACTTCGCGGTTTGCAAAGCGGTGAGAAGCTAATGTCGATGAGACAGATATAAGTTATCGTTGAGTTAACGTATCTAGGTAATATGATGAGATGGTTGTTCCAGCCAGCGGTCCGTTGTGGCAGCGCCTGGTGTACGTGGCCGAATGTTGGTGCGGTCACGTCGGGTCACGTCAGAGGAGGGACGCGCTATATTACATGGGGACGTGCTGACAAATAGGCCTATATAGACACGGACATGCTGAGAGACAGTTGTGATTTATACTCTCATTTATATCATCATTGTGACGAATATATTTATCATAGAACCGTCCTCTGTAGCTCAATCGACTAACGCCTCAAGTCGGGCGTGGGTTCGAGTCCCGCATAATAGGCATGTGTTTTTGTAAACGTCCCTTTTTACCTTGCATCAATCCATTGTTTCATTATCATTCGTTTATTCGTACTCCGGAAGCAGTTGTTTGGGTCGTTAACACCAAGGAGAAAAAAATTATGAAATGGTATAATTAAAAATAATTTTGCCAACCTCGGTAGCTCGGTCAGCTGAGACACCGCTCCAGAAAGTGAAGTCACCGTTGGGCGTGGGTTCGAGTCCTGCATAAGGCGTGGGTTTTTGTAAACGTTCACTTACTAATTATCACTTCATATAGCTTCATAATCACCTGCTTATTCGTACCCCCGTATAACCTAGCTGTTGGTGGGGTCGATAAGCAAACAATAATCATCAAAATAATTAAAATGACCTTTCATCTCATCATCCCATCATCTCATTCATCATCCACCGACGCCAATAGATCGTAGCCATCAGTATAGTGCGTCGTTAAACCCAATAAAAAAAACAAAAAAACTAAGATTATCAAGATGAAATAGTTACTATATTTATATAGGCTCGATTATTCTTAATAAATTAATTTACTTTCATAATTAATGCCCGGTTTTACTGACTGATAGTCAATTGATTAACCAATAGTTAGCGAGTATCATCCTTGGATGGTTACATATGTTTCTTTTGGACCTTAACTAATGATTAGGCAAACAAATGAGCTCGAAAAACCAAATATCAGCAATTTATTCTCATCGCTTTGTCCTTCAAATATAAAATATATATTGGTCTACCCATATATAGGCCTACAATGTTCGTACGAGCGCATCAACTTTTTTTTTCACTATAGAAACACTTTCCGTGGAAGTGTTTTGTGTTATGATGCATACACGCATTTTCACATTTCATTCGATTGGCTGCAGCATCCGTCACGCAACGCAACGCATCCGCACAACGCGTTTATCAGAATACGTGCGGTGCGGCTGGTTGCATCGGATGCACACGATTACATTTGTTTTTCACAGAAAAAAATGAGTGCTTTTTTTGTGATTTTTTTTATCAATATCAAAACATGTTGTACAAGATCACTTGTTCCCCAATTGACGACTCGCAGTCTCCACCCCCATGACGTCACAAATCATACCGTCCAATCAACAGGGCTGTTAGAACTGTAGTGGAATTCAAATATCCAATCGGGGTATCTTGAAATGGCCACAAATGATATAGATCCAACTGGCTGACTGGTGAAGCCACGCCTATTTCGAGTCGTCAATCATGTCGAAGGATGAAAGGTAGTTTCGTTTGGACGGGGCACCTCAAGAGTGATCTTATACCACCACATAAAAAAATACAGTTATTCATATTGTCACTCATTTGAACTAATAGTAAATCTTGATGTAATAGTTTCAGAGATAGTTGACAATTCAACCATTTACATTGGAAAGAAAAAATCTTCAATCTTGGTATCATCTTTTCTTCTTTTTATTTCATTTCATTTTCTTAAATTTTTACTGTCACAAGAAGAGAATAAAAAATACATAAACATTGTCGAAAAGATTTACAAAGCCTTTGAAGGCATTGTCTGTGGAATAATAAAATAATACACCGAATTTAACAAACACAAACGACTAGTGTTGAACAATAAATAATCACTACACTGTACACTACTATGTATACTACATTTTGTCAACTGACAATTATTGAATGCAAATGATGGAAAAAAAATTACAATATTTTCAGAAATACTGCTTATGAAAAACAGAAATATCAAAAACAAAATTTGAACAGGAATTATTTTTCAAGGGAGACAAATTTAATAACATAAAAGCGGAGAAATTCAAAAACATAATCAACTTTTCGTTTAAATCTCCATTCTTTTTTTCTGTCATAATATTGACAATTTGTGTCAGGCTCACATCTATTATACATTTGAACATACATTGATCATTGTTATAATCAGCCCAGTGCGTCGTTAAACCCGATATAAATAAGATGGACTAGATCGAGTGTATCTGTTAACACACGGGTGAGCAGAAGTCGTGCCTGAAACTTTCTGCGGGTCGATATTTCAAGCCGAAACAATGTAATAAAGAAGGTTTACCTGTATTATTCCGTGTGCACATTCGTCATCGTCCTGGAGTTTAACGTCAAGATAAACTTTCCTCGGACGAACTTTCTTTCTTTCTTTTATTTGACCGTTTCTCTTTGTTTGCTGCTTTACCTGGATGTATCCGGATCACGATGGAAGATCGGGCTAGGTTAGCTAGGTTAGCTAGGTTAGCTAGGTTGGCTAGGTTGGCTGGGTTGGCTAGGTTGGCTAGGTTAGCTATGTTAGCTAGGTTGGCTAGGTTGGCTAGGTTAGCTATGTTAGCTACAGGTTGGCTAGGTTGGCTAGGTTAGCTAGGTTAGCTAGGTTGGCTAGGTTAGCTAGGTTAGCTAGCTTAGCTAGGTTGGCTAGGTTAGCTATGTTAGCTACAGGTTGGCTAGGTTAGCTAGGTTGGCTAGGTTAGTTAGGTTGGCTAGGTTGGCTAGGTTGGCTAGGTTGGCTAGGTTAGCTAGGGGGTACAAATGGGTGGTCTGCGGGTGATAAATTTAAAATTTTTCAAATTTCAAAATAATTCTATCCTATACATCATGAATTAATTTAGTTTTCATTTTTACATTGTTCATCACACATATAGGCCTACACAATTCATAATACACATACATATGATTGATAAATAGATTGAGTTGAATGAATATGAATATAAACATGAATATTAATTGGAAGTGGAAGAAATGTAAAAATTAGGCAAATGAAGATATTGTGTTTCTGAAAGCATGACTAAATCCAATGTAATTTCAGTCATGTAGCAGTGTTCGATATTAGATGGAGGGAAAATGTATAGAAGCCCGCGTAAGAAAACAATGTCTTATGTGCGGGCTGACATGAGTAGAATGTTAATTAATTAGCGATATTTTGGTGACGATGAAACGATGAAATGATGATAGGTGAAAGAAAGTTCACAAAAACCCATGTCTTATGCGGGACTCGAACCCGCGCCCAACCTGACTTCAGTTCCTAAAGCAGTACGATGGTTGACTGAGCCACGGGAGCGGCTTCAACGTTCAAATGCGTTACAAACTAAAACTGCTAAAAAATGCTAAACTAACGTAAGTATTGAGTGTTCTTATGACGCAATTTCTTTCTGAAAACCAAGTCAGTAAAAGTTTTTTTCACTCGTTTAATATTTTCTTTAACTTTTTTCTCTCGCTTGCAATACGTGCGATATATCTAGAGGGAAAATAGAGCTAAATGAGCTTGTGTATGATGAGCTACGATCTTTTGGAACGCACAGTATAGACCTATACGTTAATATTATAGTCTGGAAAAATAACGTTCATTGAGTTTTTTCGTGTTTTTCAACGCCAACATAAACCAACATATAATTGGAAAATTGAAATCATTTTTCCTCATCAAACAATCTAATACTTTTCTTTATTGAATAATGCTAGAAATATTTCAAATATTGAGTGAAGGGATGTCGAAGGTAAATTGTAGAAATGTTTGGCTGATTTAGCTCAGCTGTGCTCTATCAGACCTAATGTATAGTCCGAAGTTTGGAGGGTACATGTGCTGGGATGGAATTTTTTTTTTTTTTTTTTTAATAACATCGAAACTTGATACAAAATCATTGTTCCCAAATTGAGGCTATGGATGAAAGATAGGATCGTTTGAACGGGGCACCACAAGGGCGATCTTACCACCCCAGATGGAAAATAGAACAGTAATAAAAAAATGAAAATATTATATCCAATTTGAATTGATCAAAAAATAAATCCTCAACCCCAGATAGCTGCTTTAATTACTTCTTCAATCGTGAAGTAAAGTAAATTGAATTGTTATTATATAGGCCTACACTTGTACTCATACTAGAGAATAAATTCGTCCGAAAACTAAATATTTTTTTCCGGTATTCAAAAATATGTATCTAGGTTTTCGTAAACTAGAAATTTTTTCATTTTCTATTTGAAGAATTTGAAAAATTACAAATTTTTTGTTCAAAATTCTGTAGATGCGATAACCTCCGTTTTTCAAGTATTAACATCCTGCAAAAACAATCGTATTGATATCTCAAAAATTACGGCCGTGAGAGTTTGCGGCGTGAAATACGACCGTTGAAATAATCATAATATCTAGGAAAACGCACTAGATGCGTTGTTGGATGAGCTAGAGGCTAGGCTATAGACGATAGCTGGAGAGGCATATTAATATGAAATATAATGAGAAGCTATATATGCACCTTGAATTCGAAACACTATGCCACTTATGCCTTCCTGTTTTATTCATTACTCAGTTTGATCGTTCTACGATCTAATTGGTTATATACCTGTTGCTTGAATTCTCGATGGGTTTCTTGATATAGCTTTGTTTGATGTGAACAATTATATTCCTTTTTTTTTCATTAAACGACTGATCAGATTTTTTTCACAATTTTAGATCCAAATAAGAGTTGTCAGTAGAATTTATACTCACGAAATTATTATCCGCTTAATTGTTGAACAATTGTTGAACAATTGTTGAACACACCGAAACAAATACACAGTGTTTTTTTACTACGTGAGATACGTCAGAGTACCGAGGAATGTTTCGCAATATTTATAAAGCAAGGGTGGATGGTTTAATTAGCTCAACTCATTTCGTAAAAATGCACTTCAAACTATACTGTAATTCTTTGTAATTTCATATAATTAAAGGGTAAACAATGTCAAGCAGTCATTTATTTATGATTAATAAAGTCCTCGTAGCTACAATCACACATAACAGGTCACGTGATTCTGTTTCATCTCGACGTTCAAGGAATGTAATTACGTATTTGATATCTTGTACATTCTGAAGTGGATGGCAACTATTTGTTTGACCTGGATACATGCACGGGTTACGTCATAGCGCTGCTCGAACGTGATTGGTTCATTTCCAGCGAACATGGTCAACTATTTGCTGCAAGTTTTCCGCGCCATGGGCCCGGTTTTACTATACTGATAGGTAGTATATATATATATATATATATATATATATATATATATGTATATATATATATATATATATATATATATATATATATATATATATATATATATATATATATATATATATATATATATATATATATATATATATATATAAATATATATATATATATATATATATATATATATATATATATATATATATATATATATATATATTTATATATATATATATATATATATATATATATATATATATATATATATATATGTATGTATGTATATATGTGTGTATATATATATATATATATATACATATATATATATATATATATATATATATATATATATATATATATATATATATATATATATATATATATATATATATATATATATATATATATATATATATATATATATATATATATATATATATATATATATATATATATATATATATATATATATATATAAATTTATATATATATATATATATATATATATATATATTCAACCACCATAATAAATAGCCCCAATTCTTTTTCTTGTCCATATCATGTACTTGACACATGCCATTGACCCTCTGTATTATCGTTCCTTGAACATGTAAACAGTATTGTAAACGAATCCAGCCCCTTTGTTCAGGGCTACTAATACTCTTCCGAGCGCTTTTTCGCTCCCTGAGCGGATGTTATATTATTGTTATGAAAACACTGTCGAGAGGGCTTCTTCGGCTCATCACTTGAGTCAACACTTCACGTTGTACCAACCTGACTGATATAACAATATTCTAATAGAGAAAAACTAGATCAAATATTGTATGTGCTTGTTGTGTATACTCCACTTGGAGTGCTCGTAATATTGTAAAGATACCAACAGAACAGAGCTAAAAACAAGGGAAATACCAATCAGGTCGTGAGAATTGAGCTGAACGTAAGGTGTGTGAACTTGTATACACGGAAGAAGAAGGCCGACCAATATTACAGAATTGATTATATTTTGTTTTTTAGGGATGGTAACATCGCCCTTGTGGTGCCCCGTCCAAACGATCCTACCTTTCATTCATAGCCTTTATTGGAGAACAATAATTTTGTATCAACTTTCGACTGTATTCAAAACAAAACAAAAATAATTGGTATGCCTGTGTTGTTGTTGGGGTATCATGATTTTTCAGGACAGGTTTTAGGGTAAGAAAAACTACTGCGTCTTTCAAAGCGCGAAGATATTAAAGGACATCACAACCGTTAAACTAGGTTTTAATTAATAATGACGATATTTATTTCCCTAATTTTAGAGAAAACTAAAAATCATGTCAATTCCGGAAATTGAAAATAATTTTTGTATCCTCCAGAGATCATGGAGCCATGATTCTGTATAGAAACCTGAACAGAATCGAGTAATGTCTATACGTCACGACTCGGAAAAAGAGCCGAGTCCCGGAGGACAGATTATTAAATTTTAATTTTCGAACTTGAGATGTTTTCTGATTTTCTCCAAATATATATTTTTTTGTCTTTCAATAACATCGAAACTTTAAACAAAATCACTGTTCTCCAATAAATGCAAGGGATAAATAACTTGAGAAAAGGAAAAAAAAAACTTTTACCACTTATTCCATTACTATAATACTGTCATCTTCGATATTACATTTAATCTAATATTTTCAAATTTCAGCCACACACGGAGTTTTTTCTCTATGTGGGCTTCTTATCTTTATTAAAAAATTGTAAAAAAAAAAGAAAATTGTAAAGTGTGTAAGATGAGAATAAAATGAGTTTTAAATTTAAAAAAATGAATGAAATGAAAAAAATGATGAAAAATGGGATCGTTTGAACGGGGCACCACAAGGGCGATCTTACCACCCCAAAGAATAATTGAAAATGAGATACCCAACTCAAAATCAGTGAAATAAATGTCATTTTTCGGTAATATCCAGCTCCACGGTTGTGACGTATCTCACAGTTACACCTGGATTATATGTTCATACCAAAGTTTCACAAGTATTCATTTCAGTTGGTCGGCAACATTACTTTCTTTGTTGATAAAATGTTCTAATCTTCGAAAGCTGCAGGTTTTTTCTTTGGTTGTTTTCTCGAAGTCTCTTTCACAACCCGTTTGAGGGAAACTCTGGAGTTAATCGATTACTTCGTTCAACCTGTAGAGCTTGCACAAATATCCACTTATGTTTATACGAAAACTAGACAGTTTCTTTTAGTTACCAGGACTGCCCTAATACGTGTTCCGGCCGTTTGTCCATGTATGAAAAACAATACTTTGGTCTCTGCATTTTTTTATTTTCATTTTTATCAATATTAGAACTTGATACAAAATCTTTGTTCCCCATTTAAGGATATGCATAAAAGGTAGGATCGTTTGAACGGGGCACCACAAGGGTGATCTTACCACCCCAAAGAATAATTAGATAACTTATTCAACAAACAATGATTACTATGGTAATGTTTTCAGGGTTGGTTAACAATTCAAATATTCACATCTGAAGAAAAAAACTTCAATCTACTCGTAGGCCTACAATATCTCATAAGTTTAGATTCTTAACATATTATTTACATATAGACTTCTTACATATATATAACATATAGATTTCTTACATATTATTATTATCTTTGTATCTATTCTTATTATAAAGTTATGGTGTTATTTAAAAAAAAAAAAAAAAAAAAAAATTGGGTTTTCGTATAATATACACACATCTATGATGATTATTTTTTTCATGTTACTTTTATACTAACTTTCAACATTGTAAACAGGCTCAGTCAACTATAACTGTTCTAGAACCTGAAGTCAAGTATAGGACATAGGTTCTATGTCCTGCATGAGTTTCTTATCATTCGAATTCATTCGTACCCCCAAAGAACTCAGCTGTCGGTGGGGCCATTCCAAACGTGGACGATCATCATCCTCCTCAAACAGTACAACATCATTGAATTATGTACGGATATATCACAAAAACGGTTTATAATTATATTGTGTTCCGGACTTGTAGGAACTGAAAGATTTTCATGTTCGGCGAAAAAATACAGCACAGTCGTGGTGTCAAAGTTCATTGTTTTCAATTGAAAATAGTATACTGGATAGTTATTTATATTGATGTTAATTATAAGACCGCCTCGAAGTCTTACAACAACCAACAGGTGCCGCTTTTAAACGGTCTTACCAACATTCTCAGACTTAATTGGGAAACAATAATTGTATTTCAAGGTTTCCATGTCGACAAAAAATATATTATTCAACTAAAAAAGGCAATCGCAAAGTACAGCGATTCTAATTTCGAAATAAGGAATTTCATTTACTCTACCAGAGTTCGTAATTTCGCAATGGCTTTTATTAATTTACATAATAAATTATTATCATAGTTGTGAACGTCGCTTCGAACAATATTACTTTTTATTATTATTGTTTTTTTTTACGTTGTTTGTTCAGAATGTGGTTATGAAGGAAATGTAATAAAAAAAACATATATACACACATAAAAGGCAAATTAAATTTAAAAGAGAGCTAAATAATTGGAAGTTTTTAAATTTAATTCAAACAACTATAAAGCATGTTTGTGTGAATTGATCAAGAGGACAATATCACTTGTTTATCTCTCATCATTTACCACTGTCCATTTGAATGAGGCTTGTCAGTTGACAGTCGATTTATCGATATAGCTCGATATACATTCATTATACGATAATCGACTGTGTGGCAGTATCGATATAATCGATATATCTTTACAATTTGAACAAGTAATGTTCCGATAAAAGAGCAGCCTATATGACGGGAACATTTTCTGTTGACGATTGGTAAATACTAAATATTTGAAAATGATTACATAGTTACTCATACCCACTTTAATTCCTGTAAGTCTACAATCATTATCCTATAGCTTACGTTTCTAAGTTGGTTAATTCGACTTTAATTTCAAATGAAATGAATCGAAGTAATTATCAATTACTCTACATTTATTATCGAATATCTTAATTGAAATGATCGATCATTTTCAATTGATAACCGCCAGGCAGAGCATATATATATATATATATATATATACATATATGTGTGTATATGACCGAGATACGTTACTCATATATTAGTGTCCCGGCAGTAGCTTCACACCGCTTTACAAACTGGGTAGTTTCCGACATATTCGACATATATTAGGAATAATATAGAATGCCTTGCTTAGATTCTATTTGTAAATGTCCAATATGGCCGCCGAGATCGGAACGAGCAAATGTCGCTATCGGCTGCGGGAGTAACGTATCTCGTAAATATATATCTATGGGCAGAGCATATCGATCATAGAAATCAAATTGAACAACTAATTAGCATTTGATTAGGTTCCGAGTGTGAAGGGTGTGGGGTGGTATTGACAGATGAGCATTGAACCTTATTGCTTCACTTATTTATTCATTCTCATGATACTCTCACAGTTGCACAAAAGTGTGGCGGCGAGGCCTTAAACTTTTTTTTTCAATAACATCGAAACTTGATACAAAATCATTGTTCCCCAATTAAGGCTATGGATGAAATGTAAAACTCAACTAGACCTCAAACTAAATAATAAAACTTGAAATGAAACAATAAGAATGAAAAAAATAAATACCAATTATTTATTTATTTCATTTAGGCCCGGTATTACCAAGTCCAGTTAGCCTTTAACTGACAGTTCAAACTTGTTATCACCATGGTTACCAATGCTATTTATTTTCACCAACTCTCAGATAAATACTAACTGGACTTGGTAATACTGGGCCTTATTCAATATTAATGCTTTGGTCAAAACAACTTGTTCAGACATACAATTAAATCAATCACATGAAAAATAATAATGATAATAATAATATAATGATAATAATGAATTGAAGCAAGACCCACATAAGCCGAAGCCTGTGCGTGGGAAAGGAGGAAAATGAATTGACCAGAATGAAAATATCCAAGAGGGGGAGAACTACAAAAATAAATAATCAAAATAATAGAAATGACAAAAATAGATGTAAACAACAACAATGATATATAAATATGAATATATAAATATGAATATGAATATATAAATATGAATATGATCCAACAAAAACTCTCCAATATTATCTCAACACTTCTCTCTGTACTACCGTATTTTTAAATGATTTTATCGTCACACTCCCTCCCCCCCCCCCTCCCCCCTCGCTCCACAATCGTCCCAAACCATTCCAATCATTCAATATGTTGATTTCTATTGTTGATTGTCTAGTATAATGTGGAAATGCTTGAACTCATGCATACAATATTCATTTCAATATGGAAATTCAGCGGAAAATGAAACAAAAAGCATGTGTTTAGATAACACTGTAACATCGGTTTGTTGTAATACTCACTCCAAATATAATTCAATAAATTAAAATAGAATAACATATGTATTTATTTCAAAATATTTTTATATTTTTATACATATATATATATATATATATA
>OZ023333.1:36692687-36807687 GCA_964007535.1 Brachyptera risi | reverse complement strand
ACCCAGGACCCTTATACCCAGGACCCTTATACCCAGGACCCTTATACTCAGGACCCTTATACCCAGGACCCTTATACCCAGGACCCTTATACCCAGGACCCTTATACCCAGGACCCTTATACCCAGGACCCTTATACCCAGGACCCTTATACCCAGGACCCTTATACCCAGGACCCTTATACCCAGGACCCTTATACCCAGGACCCTTATACCCAGGACCCTTATACCCAGGACCCTTATACCCATGGCCCTTATACCCAGGACCCTTATACCCAGGACCCTTATACCCAGGACCCTTATACCCAGGACCCTTATACCCAGGACCCTTATACCCAGGACCCTTATACCCAGGACCCTTATACCCAGGACCCTTATACCCAGGACCCTTATACCCAGGACCCTTATACCCAGGACCCTTATACCCAGGACCCTTATACCCAGGACCCTTATACCCAGGACCCTTATACCCAGGACCCTTATACCCAGGACCCTTATACCCAGGACCCTTATACTCAGGACCCTTATACCCAGGACCCTTATACCCAGGACCCTTATACCCAGGACCCTTATACCCAGGACCCTTATACCCAGGACCCTTATACCCAGGACCCTTATACCCAGGACCCTTATACCCAGGGCCCTTATACCCAGGACCCTTATACCCAGGACCCTTATACCCAGGACCCTTATACCCAGGACCCTTATACCCAGGACCCTTATACCCAGGACCCTTATACCCAGGACCCTTATACCCAGGACCCTTATACCCAGGACCCTTATACCCAGGACCCTTATACCCAGGACCCTTATACCCAGGACCCTTATACCCAGGACCCTTATACCCAGGACCCTTATACCCAGGGCCCTTATACCCAGGACCCTTATACCCAGGGCCCTTATACCCAGGACCCTTATACCCAGGACCCTTATGCCCAGGACCCTTATACCCAGGACCCTTATACCCAGGACCCTTATACCCAGGACCCTTATACCCAGGACCCTTATACCCAGGACCCTTATACCCAGGACCCTTATACCCAGGACCCTTATACCCAGGACCCTTATACCCAGGACCCTTATACCCAGGACCCTTATACCCAGGACCCTTATACCCAGGGCCCTTATACCCAGGACCCTTATACCCAGGACCCTTATACCCAGGACCCTTATACCCAGGACCCTTATACCCAGGACCCTTATACCCAGGACCCTTATACCCAGGACCCTTATACCCAGGACCCTTATACCCAGGACCCTTATACCCAGGACCCTTATACCCAGGACCCTTATACCCAGGACCCTTATACCCAGGACCCTTATACCCAGGACCCTTATTTATACCCATAGGACCCTTATACCCAGGACCCTTATACCCATAGGACCCTTATACCCAGGACCCTTATACCCAGGACCCTTATACCCAGGACCCTTATACCCAGGACCCTTATTTATGCCCAGGACCCTTATACCCAGGACCCTTATACCCAGGACCCTTATACCCAGGACCCTTATACCCAGGACCCTTATACCCAGGACCCTTATACCCAGGACCCTTATACCCAGGACCCTTAACCCAGGGCCCTTATACCCAGGACCCTTATACCCAGGACCCTTATACCCAGGACCCTTATACCCATGGCCCTTATACACGGGACCCTTATACCCAGGACCCTTATACCCAGGGCCCTTATACCCAGGACCCTTATACCCAGGACCCTTATACCCAGGACCCTTATACCCAGGACCCTTATACCCAGGACCCTTATACCCAGGACCCTTATACCCAGGACCCTTATACCCAGGACCCTTATACCCAGGACCCTTATACCCAGGGCCCTTATACCCAGGACCCTTATACCCAGGACCCTTATACCCAGGACCCTTATACCCAGGACCCTTATACCCAGGACCCTTATACCCAGGACCCTTATACCCAGGACCCTTATACCCAGGACCCTTATACCCAGGGCCCTTATACCCAGGACCCTTATACCCAGGACCCTTATACCCAGGACCCTTATACCCAGGACCCTTATACCCAGGACCCTTATACCCAGGACCCTTATACCCAGGACCCTTATTTATGCCCAGGACCCTTATACCCAGGACCCTTATACCCAGGACCCTTATACCCAGGACCCTTATACCCAGGACCCTTATACCCAGGACCCTTATACCCAGGACCCTTATACCCAGGACCCTTATACCCAGGACCCTTATACCCAGGACCCTTATACCCAGGACCCTTATACCCAGGACCCTTATACCCAGGACCCTTATACCCAGGACCCTTATACCCAGGGCCCTTATACCCAGGGCCCTTATACCCAGGACCCTTATACCCAGGACCCTTATACCCAGGACCCTTATACCCAGGACCCTTATACCCAGGACCCTTATACCCAGGACCCTTATACCCAGGACCCTTATTTATGCCCAGGACCCTTATACCCAGGACCCTTATACTCAGGACCCTTATACCCAGGACCCTTATACCCAGGACCCTTATGCCCAGGACCCTTATACCCAGGACCCTTATACCCATGGCCCTTATACCCAGGACCCTTATACCCAGGACCCTTATACCCAGGACCCTTATACCCAGGACCCTTATACCCAGGGCCCTTATACCCAGGACCCTTATACCCAGGACCCTTATACCCAGGACCCTTATACCCAGGACCCTTATACCCAGGACCCTTATACCCAGGACCCTTATACCCAGGACCCTTATACCCAGGACCCTTATACCCAGGACCCTTATACCCAGGACCCTTATACCCAGGACCCTTATACCCAGGACCCTTATACACGGGACCCTTATACCCAGGACCCTTATACCCAGGACCCTTATACCCAGGACCCTTATACCCAGGACCCTTATACCCAGGACCCTTATACCCAGGACCCTTATACCCAGGACCCTTATACCCAGGACCCTTATACCCAGGACCCTTATACCCAGGACCCTTATACACGGGACCCTTATACCCAGGACCCTTATACACGGGACCCTTATACCCAGGACCCTTATACCCAGGACCCTTATACCCAGGACCCTTATACCCAGGACCCTTATACTCAGGACCCTTATACCCAGGACCCTTATACCCAGGACCCTTATACACGGGACCCTTATACCCAGGACCCTTATACACGGGACCCTTATACCCAGGACCCTTATACCCAGGACCCTTATACCCAGGACCCTTATACCCAGGACCCTTATACCCAGGACCCTTATACACGGGACCCTTATACCCAGGACCCTTATACCCAGGACCCTTATACACGGGACCCTTATACCCAGGACCCTTATACCCAGGACCCTTATACCCAGGACCCTTATACTCAGGACCCTTATACACGGGACCCTTATACCCAGGACCCTTATACCCAGGACCCTTATACCCAGGACCCTTATACCCAGGACCCTTATACCCAGGACCCTTATACACGGGACCCTTATACCCAGGACCCTTATACCCAGGACCCTTATACCCAGGACCCTTATACCCAGGACCCTTATACACGGGACCCTTATACCCAGGACCCTTATACCCAGGACCCTTATACCCAGGACCCTTATACCCAGGACCCTTATACACGGGACCCTTATACCCAGGACCCTTATACCCAGGACCCTTATACCCAGGACCCTTATACCCAGGACCCTTATACCCAGGACCCTTATACCCAGGACCCTTATACCCAGGACCCTTATACCCAGGGCCCTTATACCCAGGACCCTTATACCCAGGACCCTTATACCCAGGACCCTTATACCCAGGACCCTTATACCCAGGACCCTTATACCCAGGACCCTTATACCCAGGACCCTTATACCCAGGACCCTTATACCCAGGACCCTTATACCCAGGACCCTTATACCCAGGACCCTTATACCCAGGACCCTTATACCCAGGACCCTTATACCCAGGACCCTTATACCCAGGACCCTTATACTCAGGACCCTTATACCCAGGACCCTTATACCCAGGACCCTTATTTATGCCCAGGACCCTTATACCCAGGACCCTTATACCCAGGGCCCTTATACCCAGGACCCTTATACCCAGGACCCTTATACCCAGGACCCTTATACCCAGGACCCTTATACCCAGGACCCTTATACCCAGGACCCTTATACCCAGGACCCTTATACCCAGGACCCTTATACCCAGGACCCTTATACCCAGGACCCTTATACCCAGGACCCTTATACCCAGGACCCTTATACCCAGGACCCTTATACCCAGGACCCTTATACTCAGGACCCTTATACCCAGGACCCTTATACCCAGGACCCTTATTTATGCCCAGGACCCTTATTTATGCCCAGGACCCTTATACCCAGGACCCTTATACCCAGGACCCTTATACTCAGGACCCTTATACCCAGGACCCTTATACCCAGGACCCTTATACCCAGGACCCTTATACCCAGGACCCTTATACCCAGGACCCTTATACCCAGGACCCTTATACCCAGGACCCTTATACCCAGGACCCTTATACCCAGGACCCTTATACCCAGGACCCTTATACCCAGGACCCTTATACCCAGGACCCTTATACCCAGGACCCTTATACCCAGGACCCTTATACCCAGGACCCTTATACCCAGGACCCTTATACTCAGGACCCTTATACCCAGGACCCTTATTTATGCCCAGGACCCTTATACCCAGGACCCTTATACCCAGGACCCTTATACCCAGGACCCTTATACCCAGGACCCTTATACTCAGGACCCTTATACTCAGGACCCTTATACCCAGGACCCTTATACCCAGGACCCTTATACCCAGGACCCTTATACCCAGGACCCTTATACCCAGGACCCTTATACCCAGGACCCTTATACTCAGGACCCTTATACCCAGGACCCTCATTTATGCCCAGGACCCTTATACCCAGGACCCTTATACCCATGGCCCTTATACACGGGACCCTTATACCCAGGACCCTTATACCCAGGACCCTTATACCCAGGACCCTTATACCCAGGGCCCTTATACCCAGGGCCCTTATACCCAGGACCCTTATACCCAGGACCCTTATACCCAGGACCCTTATACCCAGGACCCTTATACCCGTGACTGTCATTTGAAATGTCATCCTATACAGGCGTAGCTAGCTTCCAAGGAGTAGACGACTTTGATTGGATAATTTCCACTAGCAAAGCTAAATTCCATGGCAACATTCCCAGTTATTTTGTGTTTCCATTGTTGTGAGCACAAAATCTTAGCACTGCTCTTAGGATGAGCTACGAAATATGACAAATTATTACTGTCTATAAGGCCGTGACTTTGTTATTACCTTCTATTGTCATGGTATTTAGATCTCCTAGAGAACATCAACCAATGAAAGTCCTAGTCTCTTGTGGGTATAGCTGGCCCTATGTAATGATACCAATAGTATTAACCACAATTACCCACTTGGTGACGTCAAATATCAGAGCCACATCGTATTTTATAATCTTTTAATGTAAATTTCAATGACATTTAATCAAGAAGACCGTTTTCAGACATTTCTTTACCAACTCTCAGATAACTGCTAACTGGACTTGCTAATACCGGGGCTTATTCCAATACGGTTTTGCTCTCTCTCTCAGTTAATAGTATAAATAGAATTTAAAATGTTCTACGACAAAGTAAAAACAATATAGAACACATCGCATCAAAGAGTGTTGCTCTGTCAAAGTACGCTGTTTCTGATTCAGCTCTCCAGATAGCGTCTGTGTCTTTTCTCAGCAGAGTTTCTCACTATTTGTGTTACCTCAGTTCACCCCGCTGGCGGTATTATAACTTCTATAACAGGGTATTAATATTTAAAAGCTCTTCATCGTCTAACTTTATACATATTTATATTATCAACTTCTCCGAGCGGTGAATACGAGTTTAATCAAGTGTTCTCTCAAATGATTTAATAATTAATCATTAATGATCTTATATAGTGTGCATATGGTTACTTATTTGGTTTGTAATTATGCATTTATGCATGAATATAAGCCGGATAACGTAGTCCCAATCGACCGTCTTATATTTGTTGACCGTTGATCGGATCTACTAGAACGGTCGGGATGATTAGAAGTCAAATTATGTCGATGTTAATGAAGTATGAATATCAAGGGTATTTTGAATCTGTTATGATATATGGACTCATTTATTAGGTTGATATGAAAGTCAGTGAAATTATTTTATATATTTAAATTTTATAATTATTATATTATAGTTTATATATAAATATATATTATATATATATATATTTAATATATATATATATATATATATATATATATATTTAATATATATATATATATATATATATATATATATATATATATATATATATATATATATATATTATATAATTCAAACTATATAATTTATATAAATTCACATAATTTATTTAATTTTTAATTTATATATATATATATATATATAATGTATATTTTTGTATGACAACTCAATTAGTAGACCCACAGGCAAGTCTGTTTTGACTTTGTGGGCCTACGATATTTGTAAACAACTTATATTTTGAGAAATAAAAAATCTCAAAAAAATAATATATTTTTATATTTTATTTTATATTATTTTTCTTATTATATTATTATATTATATTTTTATATTATAATTTTATAAATTTTATATATTTATTAAATTATTCGCGAATTTTATATGAAAAGAAGATTCGATTTTGTACTTATCCCTAATGAACCTGATTGATTTTCAACAAGATAACAATCAACGTGACAATATATAACTGATAATAGAAACTATAATAATAATAAGAACTGATAATAGAACTGATGACCAAACATTCATATGCTGTGAGACAGCTTGAAGTTGACTTGAAGAGTAATTTCCGAATAGCAATTATAAACTGCCGGTGTATTATTTTATATGTGTCTAAATGTATTATTTGTGTGTGCTCATACGATGAAATAATGTTATTATATATGAGCCTTATCACAATTGACTCACCATACATTCACATCTTGTGATGTTGAATCCTTTAGTACAATAAATAAATCTAATCTAAACTCTCTCATCTCTTTCATATATATATATATATATATATATATATATATATATATATATATATATATATATATATATATATATATATATATATATATATATGTGTGTGTGTGTGTATGTATATATATATATATATATATATATATATATATATATATATATATATATATATATATATATAAATATATATATATATATATATGTGTGTGTGTATGTATATATATATATATATATATATATATATATATATATATATATATATATATATATATATATATATATAACGTACTCTACCTCTTGGTTAATTCTTTGGTATTGTTCGAAAGATCCCTCTTGTGAAAAGCAGTCGTGTCTGTTGTTCTAGCGAGGAACGTCGCGACGAGATGGATGTGAAAGTCTACTTTCCTGCTCTTCCGACTTCCATAAGATGTCGCTAGTGTCGTCGTAAAACAAACACAGCCAACCTCTTTTCTTCTTCCCTCTGTTTCCTCCACTGAAACTCTAAACCCGCGTCCACAACTTTACTATTAAATTAACCTAATTTTTAGAAAGGATAAGAGAAATAAACAATGTGCAGAAGTAAAACAATAAAGTTGCGAGATGTCTGGAAAATGTAGAGAAATTAATCGAAACTTGTGCGTATAGTTCATTTGTGATAGAATAGGATTAAGTCGATCTGGGAGCCTATGGAAAACAAACCGAGTTTTATCTGTTTCGAAGGCGAAGAATTTGTTTTTGTTAGGTTTGGGGCAGTGGTGTAGGGGCGTGAAAAAGGATCTGATGTGGCTGTTCGTCGGAGCAGAGTTAGGTTTTGGATTGGTTTTAGTTTAGTTTAAATTAGTTAAGGAAGTTGGTTGGGTTAGTTTAGACTAGAATGCTCAAATCGGTTATTTTTTTTTTTAGTCAATTGTTAATTGTTCATTGTTAAGAGTTAATTGAGTTAATTTAAGTTCGTTTAAACTGCGCGCAACAACAACAACATCAACAACATCTACATGACGTGGTGACATGGACCGATGGTCCGATGAATAGGGGCTGCCCAAAAGAATTGGGTATGAAACCAAAATCTGCCACAAGTGAAATATCTGTGGTGAAGTGGTAGGATCGCATTTCGATCTGGAGAAATTCCCAAAATCTGAATGAATTCAAGGTGATTTCATAGTTTTTTTCTAGTATACACAAAATTATATTTGGTCACAAGACCTCCTCGTAGTCTTGAAACGTAGCGAAACTTATGCGGTTCATTTGGTTCAATTACTATAACTTTTCAATCAATTTACTGAAACTGTTTATTTCAATGAATGTGATTCTGTCATTTGTCTATGTCTTGAACCAAGGAGAGTAAAATGATTTGAAACGGACTGAAATGAACCGAGACGTGCCGATTTTAAACGGTCTCGAACCTGATTGGCTGGAAACCTTGATCAAGATGGCGTCAACGAGAATATGGAGCTACAGATGTCCACAGTTCTCATTTTGTTTTCATTTTAAGAGTCCATGGAAATATCAATTTTTTGGTTTTGAACGGCATGAGATATCAAAATTCTTTTTTTTTTTTGATAACATCGAAACTTGATACAAAATCATTGTTCCCCAATTAAGGCTATGGATGAAAGATAGGATCGTTTGGACGGGGCACCACAAGGGCGATCTTACCTCCCCATTTTGATTATTTAAAACTAATGGTCTTCAACACCAGGACTGCGCTGTCTGTGACCATAATTTTTCGCCGTAGATAAAAGTCTTTCAGTATAAACACACGAATGTTGATATCTTCCACTTTGAACTAAGTCTCTTGGGCAATGATTACTTCTTTCCCTTGACAGCAGATGTAAAATTGATCACTATACAAAATGCACAAATTAAATTAGTGATAGGCCTATAATGTTATAATTAGGCCTATCGCTCTACTAATTAATGGTCGTGGCCAATTAGTACTTCATCCAAGCATTTGCTTCGAGGACTGTGGGAAACCACGAAAAACCACGTCAGGATGGATAAAAAAGGTGTTTGTTGAAAATTCTAATATTCTAATATTAAATTCTAATAAATATTCTAATACTAAAATCATATCTAATATATCTAATAATATCTAAAATATCTAATGATAAAATTCTAATACATAGGAAACACAGATACGTTTAATATATACCTTCAAGACGGTATGAAGTGAGATCATCAACATTGAATTCTAACATTTTCACACAGCTATATACAACTAAAATCTTTTCTTTTTTTTCAGCTGTAGGCCTATAGCTGTGGAAAGTATATGTGAAATAAATGGATAATTTTTGCTTATACCATTTAGAATATATTCGAAATACCTGTGCTTCCTTTGCCCGTATCAGAATTATGATATCTCATGATATCTTATTATGATAAGGTTATCACCTAAAAACTGATATTCTACTAAATCGACTTCCCTGAATGACGTCGCTGTCGATGCGCCTTAAAACCCTAATATTCATTTATTCCACTCACTCTTCAGGAATAACTGAATAGTATGGTGCTGAATTACTCAACAATACTGTTTAATTGTTTTTTCTTTTAATAACCTCAAAATCTTGATATACAATCATTCATTGTTTTACAATTTCCAATATCCGTTCAAATCACATGAATAAATCCAGCAATCATTATTATTTCAATTTATTTGATATTGATTTACTCGATATTTTACCATATTGATCAACAATTTTCAAAACGTACTGTTCCAACCGAAATAATTATAGCTCTCATTTATTTGTTTTGAGTTAAACGAACCTATCTTCCATCCACAGCTTTAATTGGGGAACAATGATTTTGTATCAAGTTTCGATGTTATTAAAAAAAAATTACACAATTAATTTCCACTCGTTTTATATTCTAATCAAGTAAACTATCCACTTAACCACGTTTGATCGCGTAGTGCGTGAGACGTCGTTATTGAGACGTCGTGAAACCAGTAAATCCTCTCGGCTTATGCACTGGAGGTAATTCGACGTTAAAGCCGTCTTCATAGGCCACGTTTAACGTTGATTTAAAAGATTACGTCCCTCCGTCAGCCCCCCCCGACTACACCACTGGATGGGAGGGGGGGGGGGGGGGTTATCTTGTTATTATGTAAAATCTAAGCTCCGTTCGGGATCTACAATTGAATAACAAAAGAGGAACCAGGGAGAGAATACTTGTAACAATTCCAAACTATCTGGAGATATACTTGTATCCAACAAAGAAGGCTGTGTGTATATACCAACATGTCAGACAGAAAATAGCAACGTTATTTTGACGGTTGAATTTTAGGAATAGATTTACGATTATAAATAATTGATACATCTTGTGAAAACGGAAGCTTAAAGGACATACAACCCTAAAACAACAGATTTTCATGAATAGTGACGATATTTATTTTCCTGATTAAAAAAAAAAATCAGAAATCACAACTCAATTTCAGAAATTAAAACTTACCAAAAAAATGTGTCCTCCAAAGACCATGAGTGCAATTCATGACGTCATGAAGTCAATACATGAGTTAATTCTGTATAGAAACATGAACAGTATCGAGTATGTCTACGTCACGACTCGGAAAAAGGACTCGGAAAAAGGACTCGGAAAAAGGACTCGGAAAAGGTCCAAGTCCTATTGGACAGATGGATTAATAACTAAGAAAACGCAAAATGTGCGTTGTAAGGTGAGCGAGATATCCAAATAAGGTATAATCGTTAAAGTAGTTCTACCCTTGCTACTTTATCGACTCTGGTATTCTGGTATTCTTGATGCATATAAAGAATAGTTCATTGTTGGGCAAATATCGAATCCAGAAAGCAGTGAATCTTGGCAAGCTAATTCTGCTATTATTTCCATATATTTGATGAATAAAAACAGTTATTTGAATTTTTTTTCTTCTAAACGGCTGATTGGAATTGCTTACAGAATGGTGATAATGTGTATCATTTATGAGTACACATTCAGAGATTTTTTTTTTCAAGAGATTTCATTTTTTAAATTCTCTTGCCCAGCCTAATGTTATGAGATTTTTAGAAACTTTGACATGATATGATATTTCTCAAAATCGGTTCAGCCAATTCATTACAAAAAATATAAAGCTCCAAGTTGTAAAGTTTGCCTGGACAAAAAAAGTTTCATGTCGACGATCAGTCAAACCATGCGACCTGTGCAGTGCTTACAAAAAAAAAACAGACAAAGCTCTATGAGAGAGGGATGGAGTCTTCGCCACGCTCATCTAACAATTTCTGAAATTGGGCTGATGATTTCTATATTTTACTCTATAAAATGAGGAAAATATAGATATCGTAATTATTCGTTAAATCTAGTGTCAGGTTTGTGTTGTCCTTTAATCCCTGCAATTGTCGAATCCCCAACAGTTATTTAGTTGGTAGACGATTTGTTTCTTCCGTGAAAACAAGTCACAAGTGTAGATAGAGTATGCATTGCCCATCGTCACGTACAGCACAACCAACTTTTACCAACTTTCAACGTCGTAAGATTTTTATTTTCTTTACGAGAAACTTTCATTTCTATTGTCCAACTTCTCAAGAGATATGTTTCCTATTCTCATCTCCCACGCCGTCCTTATAGCTATTGTGTGTATTAATATTATATTATTTCCACATCCAGTCTCGGATTCGCCATAACAAAGCCACGTGAAACTTGGCCAAAGTGAAACAATCAAATGGCCGAGTGAAACCAAACAACTGCAGTTCCGCAATTAAGCGCTAAAACATTTTTAATAGAAAGTTTGTTTCGGTGGAATACAATTTCGAAAAGCTTTCGTTATATTCTCTCGTAGATTGCTGGGGATGTTATTGGAATATTAACGGATATTAGTTCCGGTTCTTGTTTCCGTTATGTACATTATTGCCCATTATTTGTCACCAGAACTGTTTAAGAGGCCTCTTCACATCTTGCCTATCGGCTTGATTGCAGTTGTTCGGAGCCCAAGTTGGCAACGGAAAACAAATCATTGTATTGACTCACAGTTTTCGGTTGGATGATCACCAGTATTCAATACGTGCTCGCTCGAAGAGCTTTAGTTCGTGGTATGTTTTCAACCCTTCCAAAATAATTGTCAAAAATCAACATTTTTCCATCTGTTTTTCATTGTTTTCACGATTTTTTCAGAGTAATTTAATAGAAAATTATGATTTTTAGTGAACGTAGAGGCACAGATATACTCATTGTTGTTTTATTGCAAAAATAATTAGACTGATTGGTCCTACCGTTTACCCACCATGTGTTGGGAGCTGAAGGCCTGTATTGACGCTTTTTGTCCTGTTTTGTTCGTTCCCTGCAGGTTTTACTCATGGATTGTGAGATGTAAAGTAGCCTCTTAACAGTTTATGGGAGTCGATTTAGCGAAGTATCACTTTTTTGGTGATAACTTTTCAACGGTATGAGATATCACAATTCTAATTCGAGGGAAAAACGTGTATTTTTGATACCTTCAAGATGATATAACAGCCATGTAACTCATGTCACATGACTGTCAAGCGTATAAAGCTGAATAATGTGTTTTGTTTTACATCTGTATACAATAGACAATTACGTGATATGACTTGGATGGTTATAACTCATACCATCTTGAAAAGATATCAAAAATATCCGTTTTTCTCTCGTATTATAATTTTGATATCTCATACCGTTCAAAAGTTATCAACTCCCATGAATTATTAACAAGAAAAAACAATGTATATCGAGTGATGAATTAAACAATTAACAGATAGTTTGCTAGAGAGTGGTATTGCATGTTTGCCAGGTAACTATAGTAACTAGATTAATTAGACAAGTTGGGGTAAACAAAGTGAAACAGAAGTTGTGATTGGAGAACGCAATTTGGGTAACTGATGTTACTCGCTAATTACAACAATCAGTTGCAATAATTGAAAGAGGTTAAAAAGTAAAAAGAAAGTATTCAGACATTGAAATCGCTTCGCGGGACTGCGCTTCAATTGAATTGAATACAATATCATTTCATTCCACAGTATCTACTATCGTCATCTGCTATCAGTCTCCCGTGGCTCATCCATCCAAGGTACTGCTTTAGAAATTGATGTCAAGTCTGTCGTGGGTATAGTCCTGCTTAAAGCGTGGGTTTTTGTAAACGTCCTTTCACCGTTCATCATCCATCGTTACATAACCACGCGCTCATTCGTACCCTCAAATAATCTAGCTGTTGGTGGGGTCGTTGAATAAGCATCATCAACAATTAGAAATATAATCATTTTCCAACGGCGTGTCTAGGTCTATACCAGACGCATATTAAGGCGGCCCAGTCTCCATATGACAAAAAGTTCCCGCCAGAGAGATATGTCACAGATATAAATGATCAACAAGCTTGAACAGTACAAGATACAAAATTAACAATTACATCATCTGATTCAGACAATATTTGTCGAAAATACAAATGCCTCAAATTTTCCAGTAACAAAGGTGAAAAGATCACTTGTATGTAACAGTAACACTCGATATTTTTGCCATCGATTTCTACCCCACAGTTTACCGTTACATACAAGTAACACGTAACATATCTTGAATGTTACTCTTAATATAACTCTTAATTCCCATACGTTCCATGTAGAAAACAAATCTTGCCATGCTGATGTCAAAGACCTTAGATCAAATACCTTCATCGGTTGTCTGGACTTGAGGATGAATGTATAATCCACCGCCTTCCAGATTATCCACTGCCGTGTCGATCTAGTTCTCGACGTCTAGTCAATAAACCCGCGCGAATAAATCCGACAGATACGTTTTTATTGCCTACAAAATGCTGGGCCAATAAAGAGCATCAATATAGTGTATATATTCTTTCAGGTGTGTATATCCATTCTATAATAGACATTCATAAAAACATACCTATACTTGCTTTCACAGAGGTAGGTTGTCTACGAACTGAATAAATGTAAACACTTATGTAATTTGATGAGCGATAGAGCGAAGCGAATTAAAACTATACCATCTTATGGAGTTTTTGTCTTTTTTTGTGAGCACTCCACAGGTCTCCCGGTTGGACTAAACGAAATTGAACTTTTTCTACACACGCAGACTTATCTAACTTGGAACTGTATAGTTTTTGGGTCGAGTCGGTTGGACTTTTTTTTAAAGACATCATCTCAAAGTTCCTGAAAACGTCATAAGATTATAGGGTGAGCGAGAGAATTTATATATTATCTATTTTAGTATTTAGATATTTAGTAGCAGAGTTCCTGATTTTATAATTTGTACTAAAAATGTGTTGATAAAAAAACAAAATAAAGAAAACTATTTAGTATTCAGATATTTAGATATTGAATATTCAAATATTTAAATATTTATATTCATTTTTATATATTATATATTATATTTCAATAATATATAATATAATATATAATATATAATATTCAATATATAATTATATAATATATAATAATATATATATAATATATATATATATATATAATATGTATTTCAATAATATATAATATATTATATTTATTATGTATTCAATATTAAAATATTTAAATATTATAAAATTCTCCCGCTAATGAGCGGGAGAATTTGAAAAATAAAACCTCTCCAAAACAATTGTGTAACTGATTCTGTACTGAAACTTGATCAGAATCGAGTAATGTCTACGTCACGACTAAGAAAAAGGGCCGTGTCCTGGAGTACAAATAAATTGATTATAATGTTGAAATCGAGATGATGATTTCTAGTTTTCTCTAAAACTAGGGAAATAAATATCTTCATAATTTGATAGAATCTGGTTTTGAGGTTGTGATTTTCTTCAAAAACAATATATTTTGTTTATTCATTTATAGTTGGGATTTTGTTTTTCTTGAAACTGTTTCTTCCATCTACCACTAATACCATTACAACGACACAAGAAGTTACATCATGTTCACTCTATGTAGTATGTTAATACTTGCCTATACATACAAGTCTCATCAGAGGCTTTGTAGGATATTTAGTAGCAGAGTTCCTGATTATATAATTTGTACTAAAAATGTGTGAATAAAAAAACAAAATAAAAAAAAAACTACTACTACTACTAGATGATGTTTGTCATATTGGTAGACGACTTCATCTCTCGTCGACACAAGTATAGACTCCAACAGTCGTAAAATGTTACTTTCATACTCGCCCATCGTAACTCCTCGAAATCATATGTATTTTCATTTTTATTTACACTTCCTTCAATCGTCTCGTATTCCCGGAACTTCGGGAACATATTTTTATTATTCCTCCCGTCTTTCTCCAGGGACATCCGTATTGAAAAATCTGAATCCTCATATTTTTAATACTAAGGATATGTTATCTCTCGTATTTTTCTTTCTCCGGTCGCCATAGCACTTCCATGCATTGTATAGTCTGTCTAACTAATCTGTAGCAAGTGTTAGTATCTCTTTTATCAGTTTAACTGCCAAGTGTAGGTGAAAATGTCAATACCGGTTACTCAACATGCAGTGACAAAGGAACTCTTCTCTCCTGCATTTTGAAGACAAGTTTGCAACTATAGGAAAGGGTTGTGGTGCGATGTAGCTAAATCGCGACAGAAATCTATAAATTAAAATCATTGTCATTTTATATATTCACATTCTTATTAAAGAGAAGTCGATTTTTTTTTTATATATATATATTACATCGAAACTTGATACAAAATCTATGGTCCCCAATTAAGGCTATGGATGAACGATATTGTATTTAAGATGGTATAAATGAAAAAGTTGCTTTCATTCTGAATTTTGACATTTTAAAATTAATTCAACTTCTAACGTTTGTTGTAGATTATTTTATATTTTAGTAGAATTGAGTACAATATATTTTGAATAAAATGCAACACTGTATGAGTCGGATGAAGTCAGTAGAGATGATTGACATGTGTATATACCTGCCTTCTCGCCGGACAATAGAAGAGCAAACTAAAAAGAACTCCGACACTTGCTACCGATTGGTGAGACAGACTATACTATACACACACACCCCTTTCTCTCTCTATACGACGTATAAATTGAAGTATGTCGTCTTTTTTTCTTTTCTCGCGCTTCTGTCTTTGTACGGATGGGATGTTGTATGTGTAAGAGAGAGAGAGAGAGAGTGAGGTGAGAGGGATAGAGGTGTAATAAGGTCGGCAAGAGATAATGTATTGCCCCTGTTATACGACGATGTCCCTATCCCAGCGTGGATATAGGAGGATCAATAGAGGGTATAGAAGTGTGTGTGTGTCTCTCTCTCTCTCTCTCTCGCTCTGGAAAGACAACACACCGAGAAGAGAGAGAGAAAGAGAGGGAGAGAGAGAGAGAGAGAGAGGGAGAGAGAGAGAGACAGAGAGAGAGAGAGAGAGAGAGAGAGAGAGAGAGAGAGAGAGAGAGAGAAGGGGACGTTAGAAGAGGAAATGTGAACTCATTAAGTAATGCAGTGACCAAGGATAGATGGATGAGGTTGCTCTTTGTAACAATATATATGTACATATATAAAAAACAAAACAAAAAAAAAAATTCAACTGTCATATTTTTTTCTTTTGTCTTAATACCCAAAGGAAGGTGATGCTCATTATTTTATTAACGTTTCCGCCTTGCCACTTGTTAAACCTTGGTCGTGTGAGAAACGTGGGCGCCCCTAACAACTGTGTTAGAACTTTGTAATGTATTATACAGCGGATGACAGCGTGCGTATAAATTATTCAAGTATTTATTACTCCAGTTTTCTCGGAATTGTTCTATAACTTGTAAGAAAAGTGCAGTTTGTATGGCAAATGAGGTTGCATGTAGTGAAGTACTCGGTTTTGTTTGGGCTTATTTCAAGTAACAAACTGTCGATAGTTAAGAGTCCACGGGAGTCGATTTAGCGAAATATCAGTTTATTGGTGATGACTTCCGAACGTTATGAGATATCAAAATTCTGATACGCGAGAAACACAGAAAATTATAATAGCTTCAAGATGATATAAGTTATATCTATTTGAGTAATGTAGCATAACTGTCAAGCGTATACAGCTGAAAAATGTGTTCTTGTAGATGTTTTTATCGCGTATTAAAATTTTGATATCTCATACCGTTCAAAAGTTATCACCAAAAAACTGATATTTCGCTAAATCGACTCCCGTGGACTCTTGAATTGTTTGTTTAAGGCGCCCCCAGTCTCCATAGGACAAACATTTCCCGCCAGGGTCATTTCACGGATGAATGATCATAGAACTCTAATGGTTCGTGAATGGTTCGATTCCCGCCATGGTCGACGATCCTGACAGGGGTTTTCGTGGTTTCCCTCTGTCGTTCAGGTTAATTCTGGGATGGTTCCTTAACAACAGGCCACGACCGAATTCTTTCCACTATCCAAAAACACCAAATAAAATAACCTTTCATCTCATCATCCCATCATCTTATTCATCATCCACCGACGCCAATAGATCGTAGCCATCAGTATAGTGAGTCGTGAAAAACCCAATATGAATAAATTGTATCGTGCAAGATACAAAATCAACAAATGCAGCATCCGATGCAGACAATATTTGTCGAAAATGCTAATGAGTCAAATTTTATAATAACAAATGCAGAGAGATCAGTTTGTACCGCAACAGTAACAGTTTTCCAGTTCTTCAGTTTCTAACGCAATGCGATAGTTACCAGTGCCAGATGTTGGAATAACATATTATTATAATTATTATTATTCAAAACAATAACACCACTGGCGCTGAATGATTGTGTACAAGAGACCCATACTTTTCAAAAATAGTCTATATTGCTTGTAAAAAAAAATTGTATTGATAATCAATCATTTCAATAATATTCATAATAATTTAATCCATAATAATTATATTAATTTTACTATACCATCGTAATTAAGTCTTGTTTCATTACTTATTTTAATTTTAATTCAAAATAAGAATAGAATGATCTGTAAATAAATGCAATGTTATAACGACGTGTAGGATTCATAAATAAGTGAAAGGTTAATTATTACTCATGCTTGTCATTTATTCGTTCAGTTCTCTTCTAAAAAACCAAGAGTAAATATATATCTTGAAGAAATTCCCTGGGGGGGCTTCAGTGGTGGGCTTACCCACTCCTAAAGCCCCCCGAACTCTTGACTATAAAGCCTATATAGCTGCTTCCTATATAGTAAACCCTGATTCATAGTCAGACGGTGGCTCGGTAGTTTGACTTCACGTGAGCTAGTCAGAAACTTTGCGTAACTTTCACTGAGAAAATAGTACTGAAAATACACGCATAGTAACACACTGGAGCTAGTATAGGCGATGTGTATACGCACTTCACGCATGTCTATGAAACAATTGGCTGAAAAATGTGCGTAGATTTTATTTTAATTATTAATTTTATTTTCAACCGAAGTATTTTATGTGACGGCAAGTGTACATGTCGGTATGTCGGTCGGTAGATATATATATATATATATACATATATATATATATATATATATATATATATATATATATATATATATATATATATATATATATATATATATATAGAGAGAGAGAGAGAGAGAGAGAGAGAGAGAGAGAGAGAGAGAGGCTAACGGTACGTGAGGAATCGACTCAATTTTGTATGCATTAGAGTAGAATGGAATATAATAGAAGGGAATGGAATATAGAATAGAATAGGATATTTCATATTCAGTTGTAGATCATACAATGATATTATACTCGTCATCGTTATGCCTAAATACGTAGAATGTTACATTCTCATATTCCCCATGTTTATCTCGTTCGTCATGGGGTCAAATCTAAATACGAGTGGATCTAAATCTATCTAAATCTACATCTAAATATATCTAAATCTCAAAATCCAATTCTAATTCATTTTTCTCATTCATCATCACCACTTTCATCATCAATTCGATTTTTGATTCCATTGTCATAATTTTATAACTCATTTTTTACTTTCGTCAATCATAATACCAAATTTATAGTAAGCCAACATTCAAGGTCATTCATAGTGAAGATGAACAGTCGTCATTTATAAATAATCTTCTTCTTCTTCTAGAAGTTCAGATAAATTTATATATGTATAAATTATGTATGGATATGAATAAAACTGAGACGAGTGGCCGAGTGGTTAATACACTGAACCGTCATTCAGGAGACCGGGGTTCGATTCCCGCCATGGTCGACCATCCTGACACAAGTTTTTTTCGTGGTTTCCATCTGTCGTTCAGGTCAATACTGGGATGGTTCCTCAACAACAGGCCACGACCGAATCCTTCCCACTATCCAAAAACACCTAATAAAATAACCTTTCATCTCATCTTCCCATCGTCTAATATATATCATTCACCGTCGCCAATGGATCGTAGTCGTCACTCGTCAGTATAATACAGTGCGCCGTTAAAATCTAATATAAATAAAAGATATGAATAAATACATTGATCAAAAGATTCTGGTATAGCCGCCCTCGGTGGCTCGGTCAGCTGAGGCACCGCTTCAGATTACTGAAATTAGATTACTGAAGTCACCGTTGAGCGTGGGTTTTTGTAAAGGTCATTTCACTCATCATCACTTCATAGTTTCATAATCATCTGCTCATTCGTACCCCCGTGTAACCTAGCTGTTGGTGGGGTCATTAGGCAAATAATAATCATTCGAGTATATAATTCAGCTACCAAATTCTATAATCATTTCACACAAATTTGTCAAGTTGACCGACATATGTATATTCCTATTCTCTCCCCAACTCACAATTACATGCATATAGCGACAATTCGAATCGACTCGGGACACAAACCCAATGATCGGACCAGATTGGAGGTAATTCAATTAAAATCGAACACATGTAGGTCAAAGGTCACCTAGTTGATTGTTGTGTATGACGTCACATGGATGGATGCAAATTGTAAAGCGCATTTCTCATTTCATGGCTCGATTAATATCCGCCTTTATAATCCGGTTTGCGTTTCGTTATTGAATCGAGTGCGGTCTGCACGGGCTCAACTGCGTTAGTTCAATTGTGGCGACAAACCGCAGCCGCCATTCTATGTCATCACTTGTGGACGTTGTTGCTGCTGCTGCTGTTGTTGTTGTTGTTGTTGTTGTTGTTGTTGTTGTTGTTGTGCAGCCGCTATTATCGGACCATCGGGCCATGTCCCCACTTGTGGATACGCTCTCGTTGTTGCTGCTGCTGCTGCTGTTGTTGTTGTTGTTGTTGTTGTTGTTGTTGTTGTGAGTTTGTTGTTGTTGTGTTGTGGTGGTTGTTGCGGGTAGTCTATAATCTCCCCTAAATAAATCAAATCTAACTGACAGGGCCCAATTTTACAAACCCTCGCCCAACAGTGACTTCAGCTCCTAAAGCGGGCCATAGTTGACTGAGCTGCGGAGGGTGACTGGCAAGTGTCGATGAAAGAAATGAAATCCCGACACTCGAGCGAAAGAGGAACGCTTTATTTCTCTACGTTCACACGCGATCACATGAAATATTTTTTCAAATTGAATTTAAACATACAGAACCACGCATATTTAATCGCTAATTTCTTCAAATACTGTACTTGAAGTGCGTATACGTACACTGCCTGCTAGTTTCAATGCGTGCAATGTCAGTAACTTTGTGTCCAGTATGCATTGTTATGTTATAACTAATCGAGCACTTTAAGTGGCCGGTACTGTACGTGTCAGACTGAGTGACTGATTAACATGGTCATGTTTATGTAGTCGCATCGTGTAACGTTCATCTAGACCAGAATTGGTCACAACGAATCTGTGAAAACGTGTTGAAGTAGGCCTATATGAAAGTATAAGAAGTATCTCAATAAGGCCCAGTATTACCACGGCCAGTTAGTATTTATCTGAGAGTTGGTGAAAACAAATAGCATGGGTAACCATGGTGATAACAAGTTTGAACTGTCAGATAAAGTCAAACTGGACTTGGTAATACCGGGCCTAAGTATAATAAGAAATTCGCTCTTGAGAAGTATAAGAAATTACATCATCTTTACAGCCTTGCCGGCGCATTATAACCACGCCATTGACACGCCGTTAAACCACAATATTCATTCATTCATTTACAGACTTAATCATTGATTTTTAATTTCATTTTTTATTGCTTACTATTTTTTTATTATTATCATCATTTCATCATTCCTCTTTTTATTCGTTTTCTCATTCACACTATTATAAGCATTATTGATTTACTCATATTTTTTTTCTTTCCCAGTTGGTATTATTATTATTTCATTTTGATCACAACTATTCCTAGATTCAATCAATTTATATTCTATTTCACGTCCTATCGTCATTTCATTATTCTTCCAAATACGTCATCATTGTCAATTTAAACATAAATAAAATTTAAACATAAATAAAATTTAAACAAGAAAAATTCCAAAGAGGGTTTCATTACAGAACATTGTGATCTTTGTGTTGAAAGATAAATGGTTATTCTAATTAATCACTTATATTCTTTCAAATAATACTCATTATATGTATTCTTTTATATTGTTTTGTTATATTTAGTTGAATTAGTTTAATATTATTATTCTCGATTTTGTTCGTAATTATTTGCCATTCTCACTTTTATAAGATTCTCACCATTTTACATTCATGTACTGATTTTATTACGCTGTATCATTTTGATATCTTTTTTGTGGACACCTGTCTGAATAAACACTTTCTCTCTAATTAATTGATTTTTATTCTGTGTTTTTGACAATCTTGAGTGTAAGACTATACAGTCAAGGTATATGTATATAGGTATATTATCATTATATCAATCCCAGATAACCGAATTATTTGGGTCAGGGGGCGTAACTCCAAACTCTCTAGGACAGACGTCCCAAAGTACGGACTCTGCCAACTCCAAGTCTCACTTCCATACTTCTTCCTTCTCTTCTTCTTTTTCCTCTTCATCTTCTTCTCTTTTTGCTTACCATTTAGAGTAAGAACGTATATAAAGTGTTGATAAATCCAGTATTATATCAAAACTATAAACATAAATGTATAATAATTTTTTATTAGAAAAAATTTTCATCATACATTTGATGGGAATACAAAATTGAATATTTTCAGACATCTTTTCCAAAATTGTGTAAGTAAAAAACTTCCAAGATGAATAGACTCTCGAAAATAAATGCCAAAACCAAGTTTTCCATTTGCCATTACTGTTCGTGCTGTTGTTGTTGTTGTTGTTTATTATGTGACTGAATTCTAGATTTTCTCGTAACGGAACCATCACAAAGCATTAAGGAAAAAACATATAATTTTACGACATCTTTATTTTGTTCAACTTTTGTATCGTTTTCTACAAGTCTCCACTGTATCATTCAAATGCAAGTGCTCATTTCCAACCGTTCTCAGAAGCGATGAACTGAATTTCCACATTTCCCCCTCATTTACAGATTCTATAAACTCTTCCAACAATATACTTGTATTCACGAAAGCAGAGGGTTTTCTACCAACACAACGATACAAAATGTCACCGTTTTCTTTGTAAATCTGTGGTAATTTTAAATAGTATTAGGACTTTACCGAACGAGATTGACGATAAAAAAACACAACTCCAATTTTAAAAACCATTGAATACCTCATTTATTTATTCATATTGGGTTTAACGACGTCAGTCTCTGATGACTACGATCTATTGGCGTCCTTGAATGAAATGGGATGATGAGATGAAAGATTATTTTATGTGTTTTTTTGGATAGTGGGAAGGAGTCATCCCAGTATTGACCTGAACGACAGAGGAAAACCACGAAAAACCCCTGTCAGGATGGTCGCCCATGGCGGGAATCGAACTCCGGTCTCCCAAATGACGGTTCACTGTATTAACCACTCGGCCACACATCTCAGTATAACCAAAGTTTCACGATTATTTAGTTGGTAAACAACTTCCTCTCGCGGATACAAGTTTATATTCCATGTTGCTTCTATACATATAGTTATTATTTATGAATTGTACTGCAAGCCCAGCAAGTGTCTGCTGCACCGGTCAGCTGTCTGGGGCAGCCGCTCCAGTGGCTGATGCTGTGTTACAACCCGTTGCCATGGCAACCAGATCAACACTGGCACAGAGTTGGCTGGTTTGATTGCACCGACCACAGCGTTACACGTTCAGCCTCAGAATCAGTACAACTATCGCAACTGATTGTCGGATAACTGAGACGAGTGGTCGAGTGGCTAGCACGCTGAACCGTTATTCAGGCGATCAAAGGCTTACTCCTGCAGCCGATAGCGATATGCTCGTTCCAATCTCGGCGTTCATATTGGATATTTACAAATAGAATCTAATCAAGGCATTACAAAGCACTAACTAATCCATCACTAATATATGTCGGATATGTGGGAAACTTCCCGATTTGCAAAGCGGTGTGAAGCTACTGTCGAGACACAAATGTACGCCTTCTTAACGTTGAGTAACTTATTTCGGTAATATATCTATGATCAAGGTTCGATTCCCGCTATGGTCGACTATCCTGGAAGTTTTTTTTGTAGTTTTCGTTGTTGTTCAGGTTCATACTGTGATGGTTGCTCAACAACAGGCCACGACCGATTCCTTCTCACTACCGGTATACATGCATGAACACCTAATGAAGTAACATCTTTCATCTCATCAACCCATAATCTCATACATCATTCATCGACGCCAATAGATCCTAACCCATTATGAATAACTGAAAGAAAAAAATTGTTAATGAAATCCTGGCACCTCCACACATGTTGTAAAAAAAAACACGGCCCTTCCACGCATGCTATAATTTGAAGTTTTGTTTATGATTATAGGTTAGTCAGAATTGGGCCGATGAGTAATATTATCAAAGACAACATGTATATATATTTCCGCTCTCCGTAGCTCAGCCATACACATAATGACCCTATGACTACTGGGCCTATATTTTACCCTCAGCTCAGTCTGCTGAAATGTGGTACAGTTCTTGAAACTGAATTCACAGTTGAGCGTGAGTTCGAGTCCCGCATAAGGCATGGGTTATTGTAAATGTCTTCATAGTAGGCCTACTATCATCACCCGCTCATTCGTACCCCAAAATAACCTAGGGGTTGGTGGGGTCGTTAAGCAAACAATCATTATCATGATAACCGTTATATATTTGTGTAGCTGTGATTTTTTCAGGAAGAAATTTTCGATAGTGTAATTCTGCATCTTTCAAAAGCTAAAAATTCCAAAGTTCACCGAGACGCGTGGCTGAGTGGTAACACACTGAACCGTCATTCGGGAGACCGGGGTTCGATTCCCACCACGGTCGGCCATCCTGACAGGGTTTTTTCGTGGTTTCCCTAGCTGTCATTCAGGTTGATACTGGGATGGTTCCTTAACAACAGGCCACGACCGACTCCTTCCCACCATCCAAAACACATAATAAAATTACCTTTCATCTCATCATCCCATCATCTCATTCATCATCCACCGACGCCAATAGATCGTAGCCATCAGTATAGTGCGTCGTTAAAACCCAATATAAAATAATATGTACAGATTTATAATGTATTCTGTGATTGTATTTCCCAAATATGTATAAAATATATTTATAATGTATATATAATATATATATATATATATATATATATATATATATATATATATATATATATATATATATATATATATATATAATATGTATATATGTATATATAATGTATATAATATATATATATATATATATATATATATATATATATATATATATATATATATATATATATATATATATATATATATATATATATATATCATATATATATAATATGTATATATGTATATATAATGTATATAATATATATAATATATAAAAAAAATCCCAAAGTTGTTGCGTAGTTATGTAATCATCAAAGTTATTTTGTACAATTCTGGTAAACGACTTTCGACTTTTTTCTTCCGGTGATCAAGTCTATTCCGTGAGATTATCCCCGGTCTCGAATTAATCACGTCTCCTCATCCGGTAGTCCCTCCAAGTCTATCTAATCCCCATTTAATCGACCCCACTTGTCTACAGCCATCAGTGGGGACATCGGCGCAAATGAACCAGAGAGAAACGCGAAAGAAAAACCCCGATGTGAGAAGAAAAGTCACTTGTAACGTTATTTTATTGCTCGTTCTCTTCTTTAGCGATCGGCTAATAGAAAATGATGACTTTTCTCGGGACATTACCGATCGATTGTTTCCCCTATACGACAACACTGTCGCGCGGGTGTGTCGATACGTCGTAAAGTGATGACATATACTGAAAAAGAAGACTTTTAAGGAGTGCTTGTCCCCTCCCTTCCCCTCACCTTCCCTTTAACACCACCCCCCCCCCTTTTTCTCACACCCTTGCTCTATATATACTTTTATCCACGAGAGATGAATGTTCGTATACCATCCGAGTGTTTGTAAAGTCTTTGGTAATTGTGAAGAAACTCTGTTCAACTTTCAACATGTAAAGGTTTTGGAAGGATGTAGTTGTGTTTTTAAGGGTAACCCTCATTCTTGAAAATCATGCATCTTCAAAATACAAAAGAAATACATTATATAAACAAACAACTTTAGTATCTTTCAACGTTTGCATTCATTTCGTTCATTTTTTCAATCATAATTATAATTTTTCAAATCATTATTATAATATTTCTAGTCATCATTAATTATTTTAATTCAACCTTTATTTCATATGCTATTGTTATTTTGTGCCTGTTCCTATAGTACTGTTATTCATCATGTTTTTTCATGCCACAGTCAAGCCCAAATCGGCTTTGTTGCTCCATTTTGAATGTAATCCATCTTACCGAGGCGCGTGGTCGAGTGATAACACACTGAACCGTCATTCGGGAGACCGGGGTTCGATTCCCGCCATAGTCGACCATCCTGGCAGTGTTTTTTTGTGGTTTCCCTCTGTCGTTCAGGTTGATACTGGGATGGTTCCTTAACAACAAGCCACGACCGACTCCTTCCCACCATCCAAAACACTTAATAAAATAACCTTTCATCTCATCATCCCATCATCTCATTCATCATCCACCGACGCCAATAGATCGTAGCAATCAGTATAGTGCGTCGTCAAAACCCAAACAATGTATCTTTTCCGTATGAAATGTCAATAAAACAACAACAACAACAACTGTGAAAAAGATGCGTCAAGTTGGTAGACGACCTTCGTCTCTGGTGGACGCAGGTATGCCAGGCTAGGCAGTGAATATTTCACGAGTCCACCGCCCTCATGAATTACGGAACGTTGATTAACGCGCAAGGTGTCACGGCGCACGCGCACAGCGCTGGAATGTCACACATTTTTACAGCTCTCTCGCGTAATTGACACGTTATCATCGCGTAATTACATCGTCGACCGCGCGTGTCACCTGGTGTTTGCATTATGTACCGCCTAGGTGGCGGGCAAGTCGCTGAGGATCTAGTTAACACTTTTTACTGACACAATTCTCACTCGAGGAGCTTGGAGGAGGAAAAATTAATTAACCTTTCCCCTCATCTCGCTTTCTCTCTGTCTCTTTCTCTCTCTGATTCTCTCTCTCACTTTCACTTTTAATCTGTCTCTTTCTCTCTCTGATTCTCTCTCTCACTTTCACTTTTAATCTGTCACTCTCTCTCTCTCTCTCTCTCTCTCTCTCTCTCTCTCTCTCTCTCTCTTTATATCTCACTTTCACTTTTCATCTGTCTCTTTCTCTCTCTGATTCTCTCTCTCACTTTCACTTTTAATCTGTCACTCTCTCTCTCTCTCTCTCTCTCTCTCTCTCTCTCTCTCTCTCTCTCTCTTATATCTCACTTTCACTTTTCATCTGTCTCTTTCTCTCTCTGATTCTCTCTCTCACTTTCACTTTTAATCTGTCTCTTTCTCTCTCTCTCTCTCTCTCTCTCTCTCTCTCTCTCTTTATATCTCACTTTCACTTTTCATCTGTCTCTTTCTCTCTCTGATTCTCTCTCTCACTTTCACTTTTAATCTGTCTCTTTCTCTCTCTCTCTCTCTCTCTCTCTCTTTATATCTCACTTTCACTTTTCATCTGTCTCTTTCTCTCTCTGATTCTCTCTCTCACTTTCACTTTTAATCTGTCTCTTTCTCTCTCTGATTCTCTCTCTCACTTTCACTTTTAATCTGTCACTCTCTCTCTCTCTCTCTCTCTCTCTCTCTCTCTCTCTCTCTCTTTATATCTCACTTTCACTTTTCATCTGTCTCTTTCTCTCTCTGATTCTCTCTCTCACTTTCACTTTTAATCTGTCACTCTCTCTCTCTCTCTCTCTCTCTCTCTCTCTCTCTCTCTTTATATCTCACTTTCACTTTTCATCTGTCTCTTTCTCTCTCTGATTCTCTCTCTCACTTTCACTTTTAATCTATCACTCTCTCTCTTTCTCTCTCTTTCTCTCTCTCTCTCTTTATATCTCTCTCTCACTTTCACTCTTAATCTGTCTGTCTCTCTGTCTCCCTCTCTCTTTCTCTCTCTCTCTCTCTCTCTCTTTATATCTCTCTCTCACTTTCACTCTCAATCTGTCACTCTCTCTCTCTCTCTCTCTCTCTCTCACTTTCACTCTGAATCTATCTCACTCTCTCCCTCTCCCTCACTTTCTCATACATGATCTTCGTTCTTTATTTGTATTTTTTTACTCTTGATTAGTTCTCTGTATTTATTGCTCTGTCTCTCTCACGGAAACTCCTCGTTTTTCTCTGTCGTCCTGGATTCTGACGCATCCAACTTGACTGATGTATGTGTATTATTCTTTAATCTCTCTATTATAACCGGAAATGAGATGGACTATTATCTTTCTTTCTTACGTCTTCCGTTCGTCTGTTTTTTATCAGGGTTGTGTTAGTTCGTGTGAGTTGATATTAATATCGACCGACCAGTGGCTAGCACACTGAACCATCGATCAGGGCTCGATTCCCGCCATGGACGACCATTCTGACAGGTTTTTCTTAGTTTTCCTCCGTCATTAAAGTGAATCTTGGGAATGGTTACTTAGTAACAGGTCACGACCGTTTCGTTTCCACTATCCAAATACACCTACTGAAATAACCTTTCATCTCATCTACCCCTCACCCTGTTCATTATTTACCAAGGTCAATATATCTCACAGCTTGTGTCATTGTTGAACCATAGATTAGAGAGGTTTTCTATGATTTTTTAAAGTATTTTTATTCATATTTTGACATCTAGATATAGGGAATTTTTAATCTCTCAAAGTCACAAAAAGTTGACTTGTGTGTGGGTCTATACTTACATTTTATACATGAGAATCACATAGATTAAAAATAAATATGGAGTATGAATAATTGAGTTGAACCCAATTTTAATAATGATAACAACAATACATCTACCAATTTGGGCCTATGAGATGAGATTTATACTTTGATTAAAATTATGTTTTATAATTCGTAACTCTCGAATATACTAAAATATATCATAATTGTCTCATTTTAATCTCGGAAATATCATAATGGAATTTGAAAAATTACATTTTCCACATGGCTTTGTTTTTATTCGATATTTTAGTTTCAAAGAAAATGTCCAATCCTATTATAGCTGTAGGCTACTTGGTGAAAACAAAAGAATTTATCTTTAGAATCGGATTTTGCCTGATGACACGGCAGAGAAATAATAATAACGACAGTGATCAAATAATATATATTTATTCAAGGAACAGTTCACATGTCATAGAATACGTCATTGGATATGAAAATTAAATATAAAATGAGAATCAGAGGTAAATAATTCGTAATTGTGCCTGTAGGCTTATACATATACAACCATCTGAAGCAGAAGGTCGTTTATACCAACTTGATAATAATTTTATACAATCAACGATAATTAACCATGGTCTGTCTGCAACATGAACCCTGTGGTCCACCCTCCGTAGCTCAGTCAGCTCAGATAACGCTTTAGAAACTATTAAGTCGCCGTTGGGCGTGGGTCCGAGTCTCGCATAAGGTATGGATTCTTCTAAACGTTATGTCACTTATCATTTCATGGTTTCATAATCACCTGCTCATTCGTACCCCCGTATAACCTAGCTGTTAATGGGCAATAATAATATTTTATTTATTTAGCAATCCTACTATTTTCATTACATAATTCATATTACATTTTTATAAATGTTTATATATTAGCACAGATAATCGTGATATTAGTTATACATTTTTACATATTTGTCACTAAATATTACAGCACAATTTTATATTTGTATTGCTATTGCAATCATTATGAATTTAATATACTATTACAGTCAGAAACGATCGCTGTGGATTGGAAATATGCTATTGCGTTTCTTCAGATTTGTGATGCCTTATATATACAAAAGATGTTGCCAACAACTGAGTCGTAAATACATGATTTATTTTCTTCTGTTCGGTTGGTTCTCTGACTGGTTTCAGGATTATGTGTGTGTTTAATTGTAGTTTATTTCGTGTCCATCGGAGAATTATAATAAAAAGTTGTCTTCATCGAGAGTTCAAAACTGAAGTTGAAATTATTTGTTGCGAGTTTTTAATTAAATTTTATGTTTTTAATCTCCTATTCGCTAATATTAAACAAGTCACAGCAGGGAGGCAAGGGAAGGGAGAGAGGGAAGAGAGAGAGAGAGAGAGAGAAAGAGAGAAAGAGAGAGAGAGATAGAGAGAAAGAGAGAGAGAGAGAGAGAGAGTGAGAGAGAGAGAGAGAGAGAGAGACAGAGAGAGAGAGAGAGAGAGAGACAGAGAGAGAGAGAGAGAGGTAGAGAGGAAGAGAGGAAGAGAGAAAGAGAGAGAGAGAGAGAGAGAGAGAGAGAGAGACACAGAGAGAGAGAGAGAGAGACAGAGAGGCAGAGAGAGAGAGAGAGAGAGACAGAGAGAGAGAGAGAAAGAGAGGCAGAGAGAGAGAGAGAGAGAGACAGAGAGAGAGAGAGAAAGAGAGAGAGAGACAGAGAGAGAGAGAGAGAGAGAGAGAGACAGAGAGAGAGAGAGAGAGAGAGAGAGAGAGAGAGAGAGAGAGAGAGGGGGGGGGCATACCTGTCAAACGACTGGTTTCTACAGCAAGGATTATTATATGAAGTTTTTCTGTAGAGCTTTTCAGGTCCGAGTGATATTAGGGAAAATTGGTGCTGTATCTACTTTTAGATAACCAGAGAATGATTTCGAAAAATATTCACTACACGGAAATCAGTGATTCACTTCATTATTGAAAAAAAATTATATATGCAACATTATTTATTAACATCCCTTATATTAGATTATTTCAGTACTCAGTTTCTGTATTATATCATTTCATTCGTCATTTAATTATTTATGTTTCATTCTATTTTCTGTGTTTACTCAATTGGCAAATGTTACGTATTGATTTTAATCCCGTATAATATACTCTTTGAAGTCAGGTACCAATAAAGGTTTCATACGTAACCAAAGAAAATAGTTTGTATAAAAAAGTTGTTGTACATCCCTGAGGGTAGTAATGCGACGAGGTTGGTATTAATTGTTTTTTGCTCTTTGCATATTGGAAATTGTAGTCACGTTTTTAATTCACTCTTGAATGGAGATTTGTTTGATTTTATCCATTTGTAAGCAGTTTATTGCAGCTTTACTCGATCGAGCGGGTCACCACAGGACTAGAGCCATGCCGTCTGTAAAAAATATATCAATTATAAGAAAGGGAGAATAAATAAATAACTGAATAATATAAATGCTTTCGGCTGAAGGTTATAGGCTTGGCTGATTTTGTACATCTACCTACCGATATTGTTTAGCGACCGATATTGACATTATTCTTTATTACGAATCGCATAAATCTACTAAAACACGGCTGTTCCTGTGACTCGCTTGTCTAATCAACCCGTAGACATCTTAATATATAGACTACGTTGGCTGCACGGGCAGCATTGAGAGGGAGTGAGGCCGACATGGCTTGTCTGACCGGAGGCGAAATACCACGTGACACGGGGATAGGCAAGCAGACTTGTATAGCATTATACACAGCGATCACCGCACAACACAGTTTCATTCCATTCATAGAGGATATTAGATACAAAAACGTGGTTGTAAGTCACATGAAAAGACGTGGACTTATAGGCCTATGCTGATTATCGTAAAGTATATTTCTCAGTGGAATCACCACATCAGTTATAACAATCAATGGATAAAGTCATTTATTTGGTCCGGCTCGAAGCTCCAACACAAGGATAACGTGTCACGGAATATTCTCAGTCAGGCTAGTATCACCGCATCACGTGACTTACTCCCACCCCGCAGACCCCGCACCACAAAGCATATATGATGGCTTCATCTGCGCCCTCTATTAGTTTCAAGCTCTATGATTCAACCGTTGTCCTCGTCGTATATCAAGTTGTCAATGTGATTTCTTTTTTTCAAATTGGATGAGTCCCGATTGCATCTTTATTCAACCTTGGTCTCTCTGATGTTCCAGACAACCGAACGCTCGAGTTGCACTCACCCGACGGCGTGCACAGCTGCGTGCTGCGCGCGACCGACGCGACCGAGGCGGCGGCTTGGTTCAACACGCTCCACTCGGCCCTCAACGTGTTGACGTTGCAGGCGTTGCAGGAGGCCAACAGGCTGCTGGGCGCCATGCTAGGCGAGCTGCAGCACATCGGCTGGTTGGCAAGGCGACCGAATACGGATGTCACGCCGGCGGAGGTAACGACTTATATGAATGAAAAGAAATTGAATGCGTTGTTGGCAAATATTATAGTTGAAAGGTTCATTCCTGTTTCATTCATACTACTTCATTACATACTTACTTATTAATTACTTACATTATTAATTACATTATTAATATTAGTAATTATTAATACTACTACTTGGTTCATTCTACTCTCTGTTTTTGCTATGCTTGTTGGACGCAAAAGCCTAAATACTTTACTGATCAAGAGCCCGCATCTTGGACAGATTCACAGGGTGCACTTTCGCCACAGATATCTGAAGAACTACAAACTCTACGGACTTTCGGTAAAATGTACTGAATAGATAATACCCTCACATTTATATATTCCTAATCGAAAATTGGAGAATAATTTTACTATGGAGCAATAATTGAATCAAAATGTGCCTAATTTGATGGTTTTCATTGCTTAATTCCCGGTTACCGAATAATAGTGGAAATAAATTACAATCGCACATCTTCAAGTTCAACTTTGTTCATCAATATTTAAAATCCTGATTTGCCTGTAATTTCACAGTTTTCTTAATTTCCGTGGCCAAAATGTGTGATGTAACTAGATTTTGTCCATATTTTAAAATGAAAAACTTCTCCGTCTAGCAGTGGTTACAGGAACTCTTTCAATATTATCTCCTTTTCACTTTTCAACCCACAACCAAACTTTTCAACGCACACCAAACTTGGGTCGAGCATTTCGAAGAGAACATTCTCAGCAGCTAAGATGCGGGCTCTCAACTTCGAATTTTGAATATGATCGGTTAGCAAAAAAAACATTCTCCTTTTTGCTGCTTTAGCCATAAATTGATAGGAACTAATTGATTTCAATCCAGATCAGTACAGTAAGATTAAAAACTGCTACCTTATCGTTTTGACCATGAAACGTATTTGAAACTCAAATACTAGACTTCCTAGAACCTCGATTTAAACTCACAGTGAAAATAACTATCATGTAGTATTATTTTCACATACATTTTAAAGCATTAGAATCAGGTTTAAATTTAATAGATACATGGACACTATCAACACCCTACTATACTTACACGTTACTAAAACCAGGTGTAATTTCACGATAGTGGTAGAAAGGTAATAAGATGAAATAGAGATCGCAGGTTCACTCTTCATATGTCCTATTTGCTTGATTTCATTTTCACCCGAACTCTTATTATTAGCGTTCATAATATAAAAACGTGACAACTAGAAGTCGTTTCTACTCGATATGAAACAAATCAAAACTCATATCACCACGGTATCCGGCTGTATTATTTCCATCTTTACGTGCCAGTATGTCTACATGATCCATATCGTTTTTATGTAGAAGAAAGCTTTGAATGGATGAAGTATACAACACGTATATTTTATTGTCCTTAGATAAAAAAAACTCCATATTTTCATATTGCAAATTCATAAAAATTTCAAAGGAATTGTTTATTTGCATTACGTATATTTGACATCAATAACAAAACCTCGCAGAGAAGCTTTGTTTTCTTATAGAAAAAAAACAACTCTGCCTTTCCTCGTATCAAGTTTTAATAATGTAACGCATGACATATCGTAAAAACCAAACCAAAAGAACGTAATACTGTAGATTACAATCATTGCAATTTATACTGTCCCATTTCTAACACAAAGGGATTCACTTAAACGCTGTGGAAACTCCCCCCACCAGGCTTATATTCCCTACGTAGTAAATTCCACGTCCCATTGTTGTAAATATTTAATGTGTTAGCTGGGATATATCTATGGATTACCAGATGAAAGGGGGTTGGGGATGTGTGGGGGGGGAGGGAAGGGGGGATATCCACACCTGAGCACGAGCCTTACATGGTATTTGCTGATGCACTACCCCTGGATCAACCAATCGGATCCTTGTAATTCAATCCAGTCCGAAGAGTTACGTTTGTTTTATTCGTTTTTAAAGCAGTTATTTATTATTTGCGAGGTTTTAAGTACGTACTTTCTGGTTTAAATAGGTAATCTGTGAAATGATGTAATTGTGTATTTCAATTTGCTATTGCCAGTTGAATAATTAGTTTGTTTTTGAATCCCATGTATTTGCATTGAACTTTGTAAAAGAGTGTCTGTCTTTTTTATTTGATTTACTTGATTCACTTTATTGAGATTTTATTTCAGTGTTTATTTTTACTAGGAAAACGCCATATAAGTGTTGTTAGACAAGCGGATAGCAACAGTATGTCGACTTTTTTGCCAAACTTTTGCCTATACATTCGCCAATTGGGTGACATTTAAGTTATAAATGGGTGAAAACTGCTTCGAGTGGTACCAGTTTAGCACATTTTATGTTTTTTCTTCAAAATGGCTGACCCGATCAAGCTGAAAATTTCCAGAAATGTGTATCAAAATGTAATTCAACTTCACGCAAAATTTCATTTTTTTGGACAATAAGAATATTTTCTTTTTTTTTCGCTGTGTTATTCTAATGGGTAGCCTATTTTTGAAATTTCTAAAATTCATAAAATTAATAGTTACCACCCGATAATGCCACAAAACTATACACATCTAAGTTAGATAAGAAACCATAATGGAAAGAAGTTTGAAGTTGATAGCTGTAGCCGTTTGACCTGTGGAGAACCGAAAAAAAAAAAAAAAAAAAAAAAAAAACAATTTTTTTCAATATGTCAAATTGAATCCTCGCTAAAGCTCGTCTAATCAGTGATTCAGTACCACCACCCCATTTAAATATTCCAGTACTCGAGTATGAGTATGTACTGTGAGTGAGTTACAGTACCTTTGTCTTTTTGGATAAAGTCGCAAAAATTCCTCCGCTTCGAAACTATATAGATTCCAATCTGTTATTTTTTGTAGCCCATTTTGTGTCTCGACGGGACTGTCTGTAGAAGTGATGTAGTGAAAAAGAAATTCCCCAATTTTGTAATCTGTCTCCATTAAAGCAATCAATCACCAGCATCCCTGTTTTATTGCTTTCAGCAAAGTTGGTAAGCTTTTTTAACGTGGGTTTTTTCTCCTCCCCTCTCCCCCCTCCCCCTCCCCCCTCCTTAATGGAATCGCCTCACATGTTGTCACTCAATTTCAGTCTTGCCAAAGCGATTACTTGGACAGATTGGCGAAACTTTTACAGCTGTTTTGTGGAAAGCTATAAGTTGAGATGTGGGGTGATCAATAACTCACTCCTGTAACTATTACATGAACCTAATAGAAATAAGTGAAGAATTTGAATATAACCAAATAGGAATATTATAAAATAACAGTAATTTAATGATAATTATATTTTGTAATTACAGTCTGTCTGCTTTAAGGTGCCACTTTGTGGCAAGGTTGACCTTAAAGTCTAGTTTCTAGTAAACTCTAAAAGTCTAGTAAACTAGTCTAGTTGACAGTGATGTGTGTAGCTTGAATTATTTTCACTATTGTAAAACAATGATTTTGGGTCAAAATTTGAACTAATGATGAATTATAAATTATTATGAATCAAATTATAGAAAGAATGAACTTATTTAGTAGACATATTTAAAATTGAGAAGGAGTATTTGAATATTTTTTCTGTGAGTTGGGAGTTCTGTTCTAACGTACCGGTAATTAACAAATTGATGATTCTTGAAAAATTATTAAAAATATTTCTCATTATGTATTTTTTTTAATGACATCGAAACTTGATACAAAATCATTGTTTCCCAATTAAAGCCAATTCTTCTTTTTATTTCAATCTCTTCATTATTGACCCAAAATCTTCTTTTTGGCATTGTTCAGCTCATTTCAAGTTTCATTTATTGTAAAAGCTATCCTCACTTTCCCTCATGAGTTCCACTAATGTTGTAACAGACAATTTTCATAACGCTGTGAGGAATGGCTTGGTTAGCTCTAACCAGCTACAGGTTTGATCGTATCAGACAGTCATGTAGAATCATAGGCGCAGGATCTTTCGTTAGGTAACACCCATTACAAAAAACTGAAAATACATTCTCTAGATATGCTATACATTAATAATAATTATAATAATAATAATATATTTGATAATTATTGAGCAATCACATGATATAAAAAACATCAGTGTCACAATACAAAACAATTTTTAATCACCCCCAGGCCTTTTTCACCCAGTCTGCCGCTGGTAAAATGTCTCTCATGTCGCTGTCTTGTCCCGCAGAACGGCATGTTGAGCTCGGAAAGCAGCGACGACGCCGAACGGTGGCAGTCGATCTTCGCCGCCGTCACGGAGAAAGAGTTCCGGATCTACGAAGCCGCGCCCTGGAGCCCGGAGGCGTGGAACGCACCGGTACACATCTGTCCTCTACTGGCCACTAGGTAAACTAACCTCGCATTATCGTAACATACTTCTAGGACTAGAGCTCAAATTATTATGGTTTTAATACATTTTTGTGAAATGAAGACTTCGTTTTTGTCGGTTTTGTGAGATAAGATCCAACCTTTCTCTTTTTTTAAATTTTAACGCCACTGTCATTGACATTCGTGAGAGTATAAAAAAAAAAAAAACATGAAAACTTTATACAAAATTATTGTTCCCCAATTAAGGATATGGATGAATGTAGGATCATTTAGACGAAGCAACAAAAGGGCGACCTTATCACCCTTTTTTCAACCCTTCTTGTTTGTCTCATGTCAAATAAACAACAACACTCTTAACTGTGACAATTTAAATACTAAAAATAGTACTCATAGATATATCAGAGGACATAAAATCAGTGCCGACCAGTAGCTTCAAGTAGTTCTAAGGTTTTCCCCTTTCCCCTCACCACATATTTTCTAGCAGTTCTTTTATACCAATGAAGACTAAACTTCCAAATTTGGACATTACCTGTAGATCACCATTTCTTTTATCTCATAGCGCCTCAACTATGGTGAAATAATGAGGGAGGGCTGAAAGGAAGTACATCATCTGCGCTTGTTTTTGCTCATCACATACCAACATCATTTAGAAAAAAATAAACGACTTATCGTTACAAATAAATTCCATCACAATTCGAGTAACGTAGAATTGGGTTTTCCTCAAGGATCAATATTGTGTGCCCTGTTGTTAGCCAGTCTCGGACCGCGTGATATGTGAAGCGAAGTGGAGTGGGATCAAGGGTCGTTGAATGCACTTCACATCTACCCTCTGCTGGCCTCTTATGATAGCGCCACTGTTTTATCTGTTTACGTACCGTACTCTGTTTCACACGAATAATTTAAACCATTGCATAACGGGTCTATAAATGTGCCGAGCCGCTTATAATGACTGGAATCAATAGTATGTACCATTACAGAGATGAGATAGATACCTGTGAAGTCAAGTTATTGTTGGAGATATGATAATCAAGTACGGTAAAGAAAATAGGAAACTGTTATATAATTGACAGCTTGTGTTATAATGAGTGAATAATTCAGTTCAATTGTCTGTGTTTTTGTACGTGGGCCTAACACAAAAAATGGCGAAATTCAGCTTTACATTAATTAATTACTCAATTACTATAACTTCTGCTATTCAATTCAATTCAGTTCAATTTATTGACTATAGATTATTTACATAGTGTGAGTCAGTATCATAATCCTAAGAAAAGAGACATTACAAGTCATTACAGAATAAAATGGAACTTTAAAAATATAATAACTATAAACTTTTTAAAAACTTCAATAAAATAAATTCCATTCTGCTCTTCAAATATTTTTCTATTCTAGAGCTGTTCCGAAGCATATTTGATGACAGTGAACAGCTGTGGATCAATTACCCCAATGGTTCTACGTTTTCATTTGGCAATGTTTATTCTAGACTATTTCATCTATTTTAAACCAAGTCATATTTGTTCAGGTTAATTATCATGACTCCTTGGTAGCAAAAATATTTCATTTTTATTCTTTTCAGTTTTGAACTATCCTTATATAACAAATAATTATTTGTTATATAAAAAGATTTTCAATTTCCCAATTGATACAGTATGAAAGCAAATTTAAAAATATTTCTACTGATTGCCAGAACTAAGTAATTGATTAATCAATTTACTTTGAATGATCATCCCAAAAAACGCCATCTATATCAACGGAAAAATATATACCGGTATTACAGTATAATTGTTGTGGTTCTCAGAATAAGCTTTTATCAAAAAGATTTATCTACAATTCCGGACACTTATTTCTCGTGATAGAAATATTGTTGGCATATAAACGTTCGAAGGAAACTTGCTTATTTCTGAGTACGCGAGCACATTTCTCCGTAATCATCAAAAACTAGAATTAGCAACTTCTCTTGGGATTGCGTAAATATCAATTATTCAAGCTTTAATGGATTATATTAGGCTCTGATACCATTACTAATGGTTTTCCCTAATTCTAGTACCAACTTAATTCTTGGTTTGAAACTTACAAAGAACCGGCCCTCAGAAAGTCTTCATTTTATTCTCTACGAATTAATTAGACAAGCAAAGACTCAATTTTACCCTACTTGAAAAAATGAATCGGTTTTGTTGTGCTCAATCTACTTGGGCCTACTACACTTTTTGGGGGCACATTCAAACTGACAGCAGAAAATTTCTGAAAAATACTGAAGTTCAGCACAAGAATAATAGGCCTACTACACCTTAATGATCTTATTATGAAGTTTTTGCATAAATCGAATTTATTCCATTACTATAATACTGGCATCTTTGATATTACATTTAATTTAATATTTTCAAAATTTCAGCCCACACACAGAGAATTTGCTCTATGTGTGCTTCTTATCTTTATTAAAAAAAAATTTAAAAAAAGGAAAATTGTAAAGTGTATGATATGAGAATAAAATGAGTTTAAAATAAAAAATGAAAGAAATGATCAGCAATTTTGAAAAAAAAAATCAAACTTTAAATTCTCTTGGTCAATTAAAATTCAAAATTCCATTAAAATTATATACAGGTACAATCGATTACAGCTGCATATCGACGGCAGACTTGACGGTTTCAAAACCAAAGTGCTTAGCTTTAAATTGCATTTCCTATAAATATCCCGCCCATCCAACAACGCATGTGCTGCGTTTGAGTAGTATTTCTCTACAATGAGTAATGAGAGGGCTTGAGTCACCGTCTCTCCAACCTTAAGCCTACACTTGCCTACCAGATAACATGTCATCCATCTCTTGAATCCCAATCAATACGATACAACAGCTTGCTCTTCGAGACAGAGACAGGAAATGGAAAAGATTCGAGCCAGATGTTCAAGGCGTTAATATTTTAAAAGTGATTCTCCAATATCTCATCTCGTATTATTTTATAAAGTTGCGCCCCTGATTCCTAAACATTCGCAGCACATAGTTTTTATTTAATAATACGTAATTTGCAGCTGTCAAGATTTGCATGTGTATCATTGTGATGAGTTGAAATGTGACAGTTGGTACAGTCATATTATTATGAGTTCGGGGATTTTATGTTATTTGAAGTTGGTATGTGTGTCATAGAGGACACAAGCGGAAATGTAGCAGGGCAATATAAACCCTTGAATTATGTCTAGACAGAGTGAATGATATTCCACCCATATTGATAAACTAGAAGCTACTCTTTGAATACATTCCTTATCTATGGTATTTTTTCTCTTCATTATTTTTGTTTATTTTTTGTATTACGTGTATATAAATATTATATGATATAAGTTATTATTTATTACTATTATTATTATTATTATTATTATTATTATTAATTGTTTGTTTTCTCTGTTCCAGGCTGGTTAGTTCGAACCGCCAGACGGACATAATCACGTTCAGCGTTCGCTGCGGCACGGGCGACGGGGTCGTGACCCACCAGCTGAGAGCCGAGACGCACAGAGATCTGGCCAATTGGGCGCGAGCGTTGGTCCAGGGGAGCATATCCAGCGTCCAGTCACAGCGCGAGCTGACTTGCCGTATGTACCCGCTACTATCGGCCAGCCTAGCAACGCATTCCTACTTCCGGCAGTTGCTATTCATTGGGCCATCCTATGTCACAACCTGAAGGCGTTGTTGTTGTTGTTGCACGCAGCCTAAACTAACCTAAATAACCCAATCCAACTATTTTAAATTTTAATGAACCCAACTTATCCAAACTAACCTAGACCAGCAAACCTAACCAAAAAAATCCCAAACTAATTCAATCTAATCTACCGTATCACGTATTTTCGCTCTGACGAATAACCGCTTTGCCTACTTTTAATAGCCAGATACTAAATAGCTAGGAATGTTGTGACTGTTCAGTGTTGATTGTAACAGTTCATAAGTATAGAAATTTTTTAAAAGACATGTCTATAACATTTTTTTTTTTTTTTTTATTTATTTATTTATTGAATGATGAATTACAATATTCAGATGAGAAATGATGATGATAAATAATTATCATATGATTTTATGGATGAATAGAAATTCATTTAATTCACCTTCTAGTTTTAGTTTTAGTTGAAGTTCTCGACTCTAGTCCTAGTTTATATTTTCAGCTTAATAATTTCATTAATTTGTATCATTAAATAATTATATAACAATTACTGTTCAATCAGTTAGAATCAATGCGCCTAGCATTATCAAAAAAAAAAAAAAAAAAAAAACATATATACATATATAATAATAATAATTTCCAGCTGCTTTACATTTTAAATTTAGGCTGCATTTACTTCATACTTTCAATGTTCACTTCAAATATAAACCTGATCATGTTCATTTTAATAATTCCCCAGCACAAGATTACTCTCATTGGGGAGTTCACATTTTTATACCTTCATTTCCTGTATACCATGTAAAGAACAAATAAAGAATAAAGAATAAAGAAAGAATTTCTGATTCTTGACTGAAATTCTTATTTTTCCCATATCGCTGAGAATTATGAAACTCTTGTCCAATTTGAAAATGCGTAATGGTACACATTGTAAACACAATGTAAACATTGCTAGCTGTTGATATTTTTACTTGATTATAGACTTACTAGACAATCAGACTAGTAGAATTACTTCAATATTGATTGTCATTTATTTATTTATATATTCACAAAAATCTTCAAAGGCTGCTTGATTTTGTACTGCAATAAATCAAACACGGAAGTTCCATTGAGTATGAATGTGTAAGGCTTACATGTCAATAATAGGACTGTATTTGCATTTGACAGAGATATTACTCGTAAAGGCTTAAGAGGCTTAATGGATATCCACTGATGTAGTTAGGTCAATAAATGTGATATATTGGACAACTTTTGGTAAACCCGGGATAAACTGAATTCACTCCAGCGATTGTTTCATCTGTCCTGGTTGGTACTTACCTTGTTATCTGGTTTATGTTGTCGCTTTGGCAGGTTGTTTATGGAAGGGTCAACATGCTCAGCTGATCCTTCACTTCGAGAACGGCTTCACACTGGTCGAAGCTATCAACACGCTGTCGAGTCGCGAACCCAGGACCCTGTGGAAGTTCCCGTTCGAACGGTTAAGGCAGTCGGCCGATGACAGCGCACGCTTGCTGTGGCTCGACTTTGGCGGCGAAGAAGGAGAACTGGTTAGAACTTTTTTTTTTTTTTTTTTTTTTTTTGTCGAGCGTATTCGGTGTGACCAACGCTCGACTTTCATTGGTGTGATTCCTACTAGCGTGCTTCAATGACTGAATGTGTGTCAATTTGTAGAAGTAGTTAGTTGTAGTAGTAGTTATTTTATTTGCAACTTGTGAGTACAAAGTATAATGGTAATAATAAAATGACAATTTTCCTGTGGTTGCAAGAATACACTATTCTGAATCACCATGAAATATGGGTCAGTTTTAATTAATTTATCATTTGGGCTGCTCAATTTTGTGGCAGCTGCTTGTTCCACTCTCTGGTAGTTCTCCCTAAGAAGGAGTATTTAATATTGGAATCTTAAAAAAGATTTGAATTACCCAGGCTATTTAGTGTTTGAATAGGTTAGTTCTTCAACCTCCGATTCAATTAAATTATTTAATTCAAATATTTTGTCATTTGTCTCTTGCGATAGAATGTGTAAATAAATATCTTTTTCTTGTCCCTTACAAGTGGTATGATAGTTTCAGAATCATCAGTCAATATGAAAATATACAATTCTTGAAGAAGTGTAGGCCTAGGTCGGGCCCATTAAAAATAATCAAAGAGAATTATATGTAACTAGGAATACAATTTTGGAGTATCATATGATAATATGCAAAGATCGTATTTAAGCCTGAAGATTGTTCCTGTCCCATTTATGTGTACAGTGATACCTCTATGCATCGTTCCCGGATCCATCGTTTTCCTGCTTGCATCCTTCATTTTTTCTCTCCCCATTCCACTATAATCTCTTTAAATTTTCCTGGATGGATTGTTTTCCTGCACGGATGGTTTTATTTTCCTGGTCCCTTGAAAAACGATTGATAGAGGTTTCACTGTAGTGTAGTTCTCTATCTGAGCCTATGAATCAAAATCTGATAGTAAAAATGATCCCTTAGAAGGCATGATGAATGAAATACATTCAGATATTTTCGTTTGTAAATATATATTCTAAATAAAATTATTCTACTTTCAGGAGTTGGATCTCGAGTCTTGCCCGAAACCGCTCGTCTTCATCCTCCACAACTTCCTGTCGGCTAAAATTCACCGGCTGGGCCTCTTTGCGTAATCTTCTGTCCACAATCATGCCAACCTAGCAACACGAAAGTATTTCATCAAGTGATACGATCAGCACACGCGTCGTCATCTTCAAACAATCCTATTCGTGTGTTCTTTATTCTTTCTCTCGACGTTCTCTCGGTCAACGTGCCACTAGATAGTTACCTAGATCTTCCTCATAGCTTCCCGAAGTATTCGACGCCAAAAACACGAGCGAGTTCTCTTCGTGGCGTGCATGTAGCAGCGAGTATTTACCTCTTCGAACAGCCTCCCTCCGTTGTTCAGTCAGCTGAGTTGCCATTTTGGTAACCGAAGTCACGGTTCGGCGTGGGTTCGAGTCACGCATAAGACATGGGTTAACGTTCTTTCAGTTATCATCACTTCATAGTTTCATTATCACCCGCTCATTCGCACCGCCGTATAACCTAGCTGTCGGTGGGGTGAGCAAACGATAATCATCAATCAACAACTATGCTGGCTCATTCACAACAGAAATTAGCAGTAAACTTAATTTCACAACAAAATTCGTCGGTGAGGAACAGCCAATGAGATGGCTTGTTTCTAGCAGCTGATCCAAGTGACCGCTAACTTATCACGTTGTTGGCAGTTTGAAATCTGATTGGGCGTGGCTTACAGCTTGATGTAAAATTGGCAGTCAAGTTTGGAGTTTGAAAACGTAATCTTACGGTCAATTTCTTACTGCTATTGTGTGATGTTGTGTTAGAAGCCATGTTTCGAATAACTTTATATTTCATATTCATCATGGATACGAAAATATTCATCGTTGTGCAATTAATTACCGGTAGGCTTACTGATATAAAAATTACTCGACTTCTCAGCTATGAAATTTCACTGCACTGACATTCTAGCAACATTCTATCGAATGTGCAGGCGCATGATTGTTGTTTCACTACTTCTTTGGACGATAACGCGACGATAAAATATTTCCCCATTCTTGACGGAAGAGAAATGATTCCTACCCTATTGGGCAATAATCCAGCTCTGTCCAAGCTGACAGAGATGTAAATATTTCCCACCGTCGTGCACAGACATCTTACCCAATCGTTCAGATTTTGAATTATCCTTCATTCATTACACAGAACGTTATTTTCTGTACTGCGCCATATTTGATAATTATGAATTATGCCGATCAATAACACAGTTGATCGTAACATAGAAAACCTTCGTTGCTAGATGCAGAAATCTTTCAGAAAATAGTGATTAGATACTCATAATATTTCCGAGTAAATTGACTCGAAGATAATCTCGTTGTGGATGTTACGGTGATAGAGATAATTATCCGAAGAAGCGGTACTATTTGCCGAAGTTCTTCTGATCATAGTGCCGTCATCTTTAACCTCACAATAACTGCGTTAACCACACAGCTGGGACAGTGTTGAGCTAGATCGATCCAGCCTGAAACATATCGGACATTGTGATAGGTCTATAGGCCTACTTGTTGATCTATGGCAAAACAATCAAGTCCAAAAACAGTCTTAGAATCGATTTGGCACTTTCAAATTGCATCCAAAGTATGTAATAAAAAAGATAGATGATTTGGAGGGGTATGGGCCAATCCAAGCCTAAAACAAAGTGATTGAATTATGATCAGCGTTTTCAATGTTTAAACTGTTTCACCCCGAATCGATTCGTTTTGCTAAACCACTTCCGTGATGAACATAGGACTCTCTGTTTTCACCGTGGATAAACTTGGTTGTCAAAGATAGTGTAAGAGTCTACCACCAGAGCTCGCTCGTGTTTGTGTCGAATATCACGCCGTAATGTGTGTACCCAATCGTGAATCCGCGCGACCGTACTTCTACTTGTGCCGCGCGCGACCACGTTGTCAAACTTCATCTACATATGGGATTTTTGTGCCTTTGCCATCTGTATTTTATACGTTTACGAACAAACGTCTTTTTGTACTTTTCAGGGATATCGCTATAGTGACGATATATAATTATAAATCCTATATTATTTTAATGTGTATCGAGTCGCCGCTCGTCTTATTACGTCGAACGCACAAGTTATTGTTCATCGTTTAGTGTGCCGGGCTGAGTTTTCATGCACTTTGGTCCGTTTTGTGTTTTTATGTGATTTGCTGAAGTTGAGGTAAATTTTGTACATGAATGAACAGCCGAGTGTTTCAGTGATTCAGTTGAGTGTTGAAGAGTTATCAATTTGTTGTATAATATATATATTGTATATACAGTGAAACCTCTATCATTCTCTCTAAAAATCTATCCATGAAAATTTAAGATGGCTTAGATGTGAGCAGAGCAAGACGAAATGAAGGATCTGGGAACGATGCATCGAGGTTTCACTAGCTGTTTTAATTGTGGACAACAATTTCATGATTTCTATCGTTTCACTTAGCAAGCTATCCTCGGGGCCTATCAAGGAGTTGCAAAGAATTACACCATCTTGAAATGTATGAAAGTCCCATTAACTACATGTTGTATTAGATGACCGATTAGTATCGTTTCACCTAATAATTATACTATTTGTCTTGATATACTCGCATTCCCAAGAGATGACCGCTTGAACCACTCGTGCGCTAGCGGTGTGGGACAGAGGAGACGATCGTTCGAACCTTCATCTCTTGTGAATACAATTATAGTACATCCTTCGATGGAATGAAATAATATTGACATTTTTATTTTTAGTAGATAAACTGTTTAAATATCGCAAAAACCGTCGTCATTAGGTCTAGGCCATATATCAAGTTAAATGATTGTTTTCAGTTTATTAGTTGTAAACTTGTGTTGTTTTGTCATTGTTGTGGTCAGTTATCATTAAGCTGATAAGCTCCTGTTACAATTAATCTCACAAACTTAGTTACAAAGAACATCTTCCCTCATTAACCCATTATCAATAAATTATTCTAGTTTTTCTGTGCCATTTTAAAACCATTCAGTTTCTCCATTGAATTTCGAAACGAGTTTCTGATAACTTGTTGAATTATATTGGCAATTGTCACCTGCACTTGTAAATATGCATGCATGTAGCTCATTCTGGGTCTAAATAGTCGAACTACATCCATTTGAATGACTGGATAGCTTTGTGGGCGACACGCGTCAAAGTAATTCAATGGCTTAACGGATAAAATACTTTCTAAAAATACGTACCGGTACCACTTCTGAATAGGCCCCTCCCTCCCTCCTCCCCCTTGTCAAGCACGTGCGTGAAAACTTGGCTGTGTTTGAGAGTTTTCGTTTTACACTTTAGTATCTAGATGTATTTTTGCGTTCGTGAAGGAAAGCGTTGAGTGTATCGAGTGTAACTGCGTGCAATTGAAATAGCAGATTAGAACAATTATTAAGTGACATATCAGGATCTGATTGAGAAGTAGGTTTTTAAAGTATTATATTATTATATATGAAATAGTTTGTAGCGTAGACATAGCGTATGCATAGGATTTGTTATTTTTAATTCGGGGTGTGCTGATGCCAAATACAGTAATGTTTTTAGTTTTTATCTTGTTGTTTTGAAGCAATCTCTTTCCTCAAATAGTGAATAAGTAGTGAAAACGTTTTTACAAATAAGAACCAATATTGGAACTACCTAATTCATAAGTTTGAATTAATTGAAAAACTTGAGTTGAATTGTGAATTGATATTTGTTGTGTTGTATATCATTTTATTGTTGTGAATTGGCTTAAAACCTTCAGTTAGGCCTAATTTGTAATAGTTTACATATTTTCCAAGCTGGATCTGTCTTACTCCTGTCAAACTGTTCCTACTTTCATTATTTCAACGCCTGTTGTGAGAGATGTGTAAGTTGAGGTACAAGTTTGTAATGTACTCTCGCTAAGTAATAAACTAGCAATCTCAGTATTCACTTTTAAGACCGAGGAAAACCATGAAAATCCTCAGGCTGGAGTGTGACCATTTCTGGAATCAATCTCCTGTCTCCTAACTGACTGTTCTTTAGCTACAAATCAACATTTTTGGCTGACTAACAGTTCTATTTTCAAATCATATACTAGAAGTATCCATTCTATGTACGTAGTCCGTACTGATTTCAATTATCTCACAAATGTGACGTAAATATTTCGTATGTTGGCACACCCCGTGTAATTATTATTTTGTATCGAGGATCATTGTTAGGACACAATCATATCACCTTCGGTTTTTCTTCATATTCATGTCTAAAATTGTTGGCCAAATCGCCACGTTATCTTGTATTATCTTTAAAATACGATTGCTTACATTTGTGACATTCGGTGTTTGTGTGTACAGGTGTGGAATCTTTCAACTTCATCTTCCTTAAAGTATCGGTAATCTACAGTTACCAGCTCAAAACCATAGCAGACTCGCAGACAAGAAATATTTACAAAGCTGCTGTTAATTGTGTCATGTATAATATTGATATTATATTGATCATCGTCAATCATCATGCTCGGACTAGTATTACAATGTCAAATTATTCAACTGTTAGGCTAATTAATAATGACTTTGAAATATCATTTGTAACAAGAGTGATATATAGTTAACTTTGCATTGTAATACTGGTCCCCAATAAAATAATACTGATTAGTATTGCCAATATATCAATTCTTACAAGTGATTTTATTGCTTGCTAAAATATAAATATAAACTTTATTTACAAAATGTAATTGTTAGTATCTTTTATAGGAGGATAATTATATTATACATATCCTGTATCAAACATCACAATTATTGTTAATTGTTACAGCAATAAGTATAAATTGGAATAAATAATTGACAGTACGTAATAAAATCTCTCTATGTTTACCTGATCACTACATGATCTGCGAGCGAGTAATCGCAGACTGGCTGATTGTCCTTCAGGACGCAGAAAGCACGGCACTGAGGCTTGATGTACGATGATTATACCTGACGGTAAATTACTTGATTTCGTACTGAATTCTGAAACGGCCAAGCAGTTGGATTGACTGGTTTGTAGAGATGCAGCTCAAATATTATTGTGGATTACTTTCAAAAAAATTAAATTCAGGCTTAGGGTATGAAAATCCTATTTGTTCAATTGAGGTTATTAAAATTTATTCATATAATGAGTCAAAGTTTGAGTTTAGAATCCGAAGTTTGGCAACCAATCATGAACGAAGCTAGCTTTAATTTCAAAGAACAATTGGCCAGTCTGCTATTCGTTGCTAGTAGTTATCTACTCCAAGGTCCCTCTTGCTGCACTATATCACAGCAATGAAACTATTGCAACTAGGATTGCAATTGAAGATTTTTCTTATCACAGGGAAGTGAAAAATGAAAGCACAGTATATATATATATATATTGTATACGGTAGTATATATATCGTTATACAATCTGTAGATATAGAAGTGATTGGACTCTTAGTTGGAGCGAGAAGCACAATTTCTCACTTCTATGTTGCATTTTGTTAACGATTCAACCTTAGTACGTATAGTTTTATTTATTATATTTTTCTAGCTTTGAAGAGATCAATTTCAATTTTTAGAAACCATTCATGAAGTTTCAACGAATCGGGTCTGTACGCCTAGATGTATCGCTTTCATATTAGAGGCCGATATATGCATTTTTTTAATATATTTTTTTTAATATTTAATATTTTTTCCTCTTCTTTTTATAAATGAGTACGTAATCAATCACAATATTGTGACGACATACGTCTGTGAGAGGATTTCACCGGGCGGGAATCATGGAATCATTAACGTACAGAGTTTCCACGTACCGGTACAGATTTAATGAGAAAAAAGTACACAAACCTAGGTTTGACTCACATGGCACAACGAATGATGGTAAATATTGAATATAGAGATCGAAAAATGTAATGACAGTTGATAAAGTTAGAAACGAGGAACCATTGTCCTACTGCGTACCACGCCCAAAAGTAAACTATAGATTCAGTTTACATGACCCAAGGAGTAGGAAAATGAATAATCAAACTATAGATTCAGTTTTTACATGACCCAAGGAATAGGCAAAAGAATAATTTAAACTAAATACATCAAAAAATGTAACAAACCATAACGTAAGTACGGCGAAGAACCATCTCGTCCTAACTACGTACTACGCCCCTTTTTTGGTGGTAGACGCGTCTCCGTCCGCTCGTTACCAGACGACCTTCTTCTTCAATGGCTTCAGTAAGAGGGCGAGAGATCTCATCTTGTCTGTTAACCCGCGTCTACGAGCTGTCGGGCGAGCTGCTGACCTCTTGCAGAAGAATATTGAACTTGTTCTTGCACGCGATAATGATTGAATATCGCAACAATATTATCTTTTCTTGACTATAGCTCAATATTATTACTAATTTTTGTACCAAACACTGTTGTCTTGTCTTTTTGCTATCTTTATAAATTTGTTAAATTCATTGTTATATACAGTAATCTGTGTCTAATGGGCAACCTTTTGAAAGACAGAGTCTTTATTTTTTACTAATGTGGAATTTATAAATAGTATAGCTCTGCTATGCTTCAGTAGCGTCACTTGTGTAGCCGAACTTGCAGTAAAAATATGACCCTGCATCTCGAGTAGTTCCTGGTGTTCGTGCATCGAACTACATGTAGTCGCGCACGTATTCGAGTTATCCTAGCACCTGGAGGGAGATTGTACAGGCTCTCTGCGTGATTGGTGAGAGCAACGTGATACAAAACATAGACACCGCAGCCACAGAACAGCTGCTTTCAACTTGACAATCTTGTTGACTCGTGTCATTAAAGGAATTGACAATGATAAGACATACACAAAACTTATGTATTAGATCCATTCAATGCTGACGAGTTGGAAAAAAAATGCCAACTTCTAGTATTTATTTTGATTTTTTCTAATGGTCAGCATACCCTATCTAGCATGCGGCGTGACGTCACAACGGCGTTCACCACTCGTCCACTTCTACTGCTAACCTGCGTTATACCATCTGACAGCTCAACTATTTCTTCTAAACAAGTTGGACGAATACTTTGGGTATTTTTGGAGAGTGTAGGGAGGGGGAGAGTTATCTTAAGATATAGGCATAAATATGAATTACTGGGAAATTCCAACTTACTGTACATATTGACACCATAAGACAAGAAAATACACGCAACAGTAACGCACTCCTCCTATTGTATTACGATAGTACAAGACGTTTGTACCAGTTTTTTTTAATAAAAGTAAAGAGTACTTCATCTTAATATTCAATAATCAATGATACACATTTAAACACACATTTAAAAACACACCTCACTTGTTTACCCAACCACAAGTGTCAATGAACTAACCGTCCTTCTTTGACTGCTTGGGCGGCCGACAGCCAGCTGCGTACCCTTACGGAACGCCTTTGTGACGTAGCGCTTATTTGGCGCGACCCGCAGTAAAAAATTCAAATTAACTATAAGTTTTGTTTTTTTCTATGTCACAGGTGGTATTTTAACATTAATATCTATCAATAAAACAGTATGTATTTGTATCATGTTTCCGTACTTTAATGTCAAAGCACAGACTAGTCCTTAATAGGCCCTAGATAGTAAAAACTTATTTCACAATTACAGTAAGTCGTTCTATTGCATATGTAAAGAAGTGACACTTCTTGGTTCTCTCTTTACTCTGGTATAAGTGACTAGTCGTCTACTGCCATATCAAATTGCAAACCTTTTTTGATGTTGGATCAAATAAGTATATAATGTTGTTTTCACAACTAGGCTCTGAAGTAATAATAGAAAAATTACTCTTTGTTTTTTATGATCTGCATGAATGAACAGCCAATCAATAATTCTCAATGAGTTGATTAGAGAAATACAGTACCTTTATTTGAAAGCAATTGTTTGTACACAATGAAACATAATATTCCTAATAGTGTATTTATTATAAAGAAATATCCATTATCTTCACACTATGCTTGCTCATTCTCCCATGAGTATAGAGTATTCTCTTATTTATTTTCAATTACCATGCCCTATATAGAAATATGATATATATAAGCAATACAAAATTTAAATTCGCGCTAAATGACCTTGCTGTCGATGTCCCTTAAAACCCTAATATTCATTCATTCATTCAAATTAAATCATGATTATTTCATGTTTTCAAAATTGGTTTGCTGTTTTTTTTTAAATCATACACTGCTTTGGATTAAAACTTGTTTGTTTCCATGGTTACCATATGATATCCTTGCAATAACAGTTGTCTACATTCCTAGTAGACTAAAAACCCTACATGATGTTGTGTGTCAATTTTAATTATTGATTCCACGTGATTTTACGTTTAAAACTTGAAAAGGTATTCAAAGTAGAAGAAAATGCCTGTTGTAATTAAGGATTTTACTTGGAGTCAATCCAAAGATGTTATTGTAATTCATGTTCCGCTAAAGGGTGTTCACTCTAGTAAAGTCGATTTATTCACTGCAGATAATTATATAAAGGTAAGTCTGAATGTTTTGAAAATCTTCAACAAATATCATTGCAAAATCAGATACAATTCATTAGACTGTCAGAAATATTTCTTCGATAGGCTAGTTTTCCACCGTTCCTGTTTGAGATATTTCTGTCGGCGTCGGTGCAAGATTCTGACAGTAAATGCACATTCCTTGAGAATGAGATTATTCTTGAACTACATAAGATTGAAACGGGGGATTGGGAATTGTTGGAAGCAGTCTTGACGAAAGACCAGAAAAAAGATCTACGAGCAGAAATCGTGGAAAAAGCTCACCGAATGGCTGAGGCAGAGACTAAAGCTAAGAATGGTAAACACGTTTTATTTATTATGAAGTTTCTATTCTTATAAAATATATACATTTTTGTATATTGTTTTAGAATTTTTTTTGAGAATTTGTTTTTGTCTTGACTTTCAGAAAAGAAAGCTGAACTACAAAGATTAGCTGTCAGAAAACAAATAGCGTTTGATTCATTGAGACTAGATACAATTAAGAAAATAAAGGATAACGAGAAAGCATCTGCTATGTTCGAATTAGAGACCTGGAAAACAAAGCAAGCCACGAAGAACTTGGCTATCAAACCTTCGGTACCTAAATCCAATCTTCAGTTAAAAATGATCACCAGTGGTCTGGTTCATAGCCAACCAGAAACAATCTCTGGTAATAGCCAATCGAAGAATAAAACAAAAAAAGTAGCTCTTACAAAATTGACCACTAAACAACAGAATACAGTAAAAAAAAAAGTTGATAAACCGATGCCACTCCCAAGAGAGGGTGGTAATATTGCAGTGAATTTCACGCCACGTATATTTCCAACTCCAAGTCGCGAATCAAAACATATTGAAGAAGAAGAGTGGCTAAAGACGCAGTATGAGGCTCGTAAAAATGTTGGTTTTGTAGCGGAAGATTTGAGTCAAGAAGAGCAAGATCCTGTGTGGCTCAAAGAGAAAGGAGAGTATGTATTGTTTTGTAGGTGTATTGTCTTTATTTGTTATTTTAGTCGTGTATACAATCAGAAGGGCAAGGTTCGATCTTTAAAATGTTCAACATTTCAAAATTAATGTGAAGATGAAGAGTGTGAAGAGTGGTTTTACAAAATGTTGACTAATTTTATTTCTTGATTAAATTAATCGTGATTTCATAAAACTGACCCATATTTAATGAAACATGTTTTATAAACCTTATCTACTCAGATCTTCAATTAGAGAATTTAATTAAAGATTGTACAACAAACTAATTAATTGGTATTACTATTCACCTTTAGATAAAATAACTCGAGTATGTAGCCTACTTTACTGTTTATTGAATTCTTTAATCATACATTTAATCACACATTTTTTTTGCAGTTCATTCTTCCAGCTGCACAATTATCTAGGAGCTGTTAGTGCATACAGTCATGCCATCAAACTTGGGAGCAAAATGCCATCTCTTTATTCGAATAGAGCAGCTGCACACATGGCACTTGGTAATCTTCATAAAGTAGTAGAAGATTGCTCAAAGGCCCTCGAACTTTTGAAACCGTGTATCGAATTGAATGCTGAAGCAAGGTTGAAATGCCATGTTCGTCGTGGTACGGCGCTATGTCGCCTTGGCTTAGCTAAACATGGGATGCACGATTTGGAAGCAGCAATGAAGTTGAAACCAAATAGTGAAGAATTGAAAGTGGACTGGGAGAGAGCAAAAGCACTTGCAGATGATGAAAATACAGATGAAGAATTTCAATGATTATTATTATTTTTTGGTACTTTCATTAGCTCTGGGCTTATAATTTATTTGTATAGCATTTACTTTTATTATGAAGTAATAATGTGTACACCCCAGTTTGTATATTTATGCAATGTAATGTCTGAAATAAAACGAATATAATTGTGATACATTTTTTAATTCGAAAAATCTTTATAGCCAAGGCATTGAATAATTTTAAATATAATGTTTGAGTCACAACCTACTGTGAAAATCAATTTGCAGTGGTTTAAATAAGTTTTGAATAATATACGTTATTGATGGGCCTAGTCATAGATACTATTTATGACTAGGCTCTAGGCCTATAATATGTTGTGAAATCAATAGACGAAAAGATTGATCGATTTAATATTTAAAAAAAAATCACAGCCTTTCATACCTAAAGTTTTCTTGTATTTCAAACTTAGCACCGTGATCTCAAAGGCTGTGACCAGCTGATTGCGTTACGATTTGAGTCACATTTTGATTAGCTGATGATCTAGTCGGATCTAGTAAGTACTTTTAGTATCATTATCTACATACAGGAGACAAATAATTAGAATAAATATATCTTTGGATAAAGACAATATTGATTCAAGAACAAATAACGCTGCCACTCCAAATGTAAGTTACTCCAGTAATTTGATTCAGGGCTAGGCCTATATTAACCTTGCTCTTTAGGCCTAAGGAGACAAGGACAAGGTTGTTTCTAGTGTCAGTTAGAATATTTTATCTTCAAATTACTCGATGATTTGAGCCTTGGGAGAGATAATTATATACTTGGAAGACTTGAATTGGCGTACTAAAGAAGAGTATTATTGTATTTCAGGTTGTTCCTCAACACTGAGTTGTGCCAGGCTTAGGCACAGGTAATCTTTCACTGGGACAGCTGAATCTGCATACGCAGTCTAGTCCTAGTCCAAAGGTTACAAAATAATTCTAGGCTAGTCTAGAGTGTTGGCAGGTTGCCAGCTTCAACTACTTAGTAGCTTGTTCTACGTATAACCTCCCAAAAGAAAATGTCTTGGCTTGGTCAAGCTGCGTTGAATTTTACGTCTGGATTCATTCAAAGAACCATTCAAAATTTAGAACAAAACCCTCATAAAGTTTTGGAGGTTAAGCCTGAACATTACAGTGATCGAACAATTCACTGTCGTGAAGAGGCCATTGTTCTCTATGGGCCAAACGCTACTAACAAAGACAAATATGAAATTATACTGAATCGACCCTGCACAGAAACTTTACATCAAGCTTTCAGGTAAGCAGTAACATTGAATGCATCATAAGATGTACCTACCGTAGTTTCGAAACTGATATCGGCCCAATTTGTGCCTGTGGGTTGAATTTTGTGTAATGCATGGGTTTTTGTAAACTGAACATTCATCTATCACTCACTAATTTTATGCTTCAAAAACCTTCTGATTGTTGTGTTGCTAAGAAAACAATAATTATCAATACATTTACGAAGCCATGCTGAAGCTCTTGTTTTAAGAACAAGAAGGAAAGGATTGCAAACTAACCTTCGCTGTTGTTGCACCCCAAATCCAGCGATCATTATCGAAAGAATTTAGTGAAATTTTGGTTTTCTGGTGATGGATTTTGAGCTAGAGATGAAACTTGGAAGAAAATTTGAATGTAGGAGTTGAGCACATATCCAAAAGTTTCCACAAAAAATAGTTCGATCTGTTACCACTGAGTAGGCTGCCATAGATATCCTTGCCGTACTATTACTTCTTTTGAATTACTGATTATAATGCTATTTGCATAGTTTGTGAGCAAAGTATCATGAGAGATTTAATTTTTCTGGACCTAGATTGTCAGAAAACCTTTTTTTTTTATAACATCAAAACCTTATACAAAATCATTGTTTCCCAATTGAGGCTATGGATGAAAGTAGGATTGTTTGGACAGGGCACCACAAAGGCGATCTTATCACCCCGTTTTAATTAGCCTATTATTGTCTGTGACAATACTTTTTTGCCGATAAAAGTCTTCTGCTGTTTCCAAAACTCTGGGAAACATAAGCATGCATATAAACCGTTTTTGTGATATATTCGGACGTTAGGTACCAACATTGGTATTAAGAGTAAACTAAACAAAACACACAAGTGTTGATAATGCCTACTTTTAACTTAATCTCTCAGGTAGGCCCTACCATTGATGACCCTACATAAGTAACATAGGCCTAATGCCCATTTCTTCCAATAACAGCAGATGTGAAGTTTATTATTAAACAATGCAGAAGTAAAAATGAAAAAAATATGAGTATGATTGCAATGTTCCACAAGCACAGTAATGAACTAATGACTAAAGTTGTAGCAGGCATAGTCCTACATGATTAAGAGACGATTCTATGGAATACTAATTTTGCTTGAAATTCTGTCTGCACTAGCTTATATCGATCAAACAGTCACCAAGATGCAGAAGTACAATTCATACTTCTCAAAGATAAAATACCACTGCTTGTTGGTATTTCCCGAGAGGTGTGCAACGTGCCGGGCATTCAGAAGCTTTGCGACGCTGTTCAAGAGAATCGTGCTTGGACTCCTGCTCATCTGGCCTCATTCTTCTCGCTTCACGATTGTTTCTTGAATCCAACGATTCTCAGGTAGGTCCAAACCGAGGTACCATACTTGAGAACAGATCTACAATAGATGTTGTATATACAGTCGAACCCACATATAACGAACTCGGTTTTAACGAAATTTCGGTTTTTACGAATTAATTACCATCCCCCTTCAAATCTCCTATCCTTACAATGTTAAATAAAGACCTATAACGAAGTGATTTATATTTCAAAATTCGGTCATTACGAATTTTTTGTCACTTTTCAGCATATTTTGCTCATTATTTTCAGCTATTTCCAACAAAATGTTCGAAAATCGGAGCATTTTGCGTGAATTTATTTTCAGGTTACATTTATTTTGAACGGACTGTACACCGTAGCAGCTGGTGACGCGTACAGCACGTGGTCATAACTCTTGCTGCACCCCCCCTCCCTCCCTGTTCCAAGCACAGTGGAACGGCCCAAACCAAACCACTCGCTCAACGCGCACTAAATAATAACGTGATGGTGACATCTTCAATGACTTTGTTTATCTATTTTTTGTTTACATTCCTTCATTTCCATTCGTGATGGTGTCCTGTAACCTAGGAAATAAAACACGAGAAGTGGCGAGTGGTGGTGTCATGTGATAGCAGATGATAAGTTCTTTATGAAAGGACATTGTTGTTTTCTATTACTTTCTACAAACATACTAAGTGATGATACGATGCGATGATAATATGTCACCTAATACAGTACTATACTAGGGCCTAAGTCGTAAATGTAGGCCTATCTTTATAAATCTCTAAAATTCAAGTGGTGTTATGAAAAAAAGCAATAAATCTCTATAACGAAATTCTGTTTTTACGAACAGATTTTCATTCCCCTTGAAATTCGTTATATGCGGGTCCGACTGTATTATTTTTTGTTAAGAATAGTGGATTTTATTCAATGTTCACTACCGGTATCAGTATATATTTAAACTAAGCATGCTGAATCGTCTTCACTGGACAGGGGTTGCCGTCATGGTCGACCATCCTGACAGGTTTTTTTGTGGTTTCCCTCTATCTTCCAGTTTGATGCCCGGATGGTTACTCAACAAAGTTATGTGGAAGATCAATGACAATAGGGCAGTGATCCAGTCGTGCTAAAAATATTGAATATCGCCTTTTTTTGTAGCCTACGTACTTTATACAGGCAGATATTATTTTATTTCATTTCCTGCAAGGACACTTTATAGTCCAATATCTTACAAAATGAAGAGAATTGAATTGAATTCATGACCAACTTCTTCCCATTTTTAAAAAATCTGATAAATCATTCAATGTGGTTTTGAATTTTTCTCTGTCAGCTCACTGAATACCCCCGACATAACGAATGGCCTAACTGCGCTCCAATTGGCTGTTAAAACCGGCAACCTGCGCACGGTCCAGACTCTCGTAACCGCCCGAGCCTCTCTGGAGCAACTCGACTATGAAGCCAACACAGTGTTCCATTATGCCGCAGACACTTCCAAGGAAATCATATCAGTGAGTATCAATTTGTGCGCTCACTTTTTGAAAAACAATTAAAAAAACAATTAGTGCCTAAGGTATAGAAAAACAATTAAAAAAACAATTAGTGCCTGGATATAATTTATTATGGGTTAGTGCTATGTGAGAAGGGTGAAGTCTGTATTTCAGTACCTGTATTTGATTGCCGTCGGCATTTTTCTCCCCGAAAAAACTTTGCGGTAGATGTATCTTGAATCTAACCAACTTGTACGCAGCCGAGATGTGTTCTAAAACGTGTTCCGTGTGTCAGGTGCTCAGCGAGCAGTCTACGACCTGCCTGAACTACCGCAACGCCAAGGGCCACACCCCCCTCCACGTGGCATGCCTCGCGGACAAGCCCGACTGCGTCAAGGCGCTCCTATTGGCCGGCGCCGACGTCAACATCTCCGCCTCCAAGGTGACGGACGACCCGCCCGACTCGGTTGCCACGACGCCGCCCGGATACGTCGGCGACTTCCTCCACGAGAACCCCAACAAGCTCCACGCGCAGGTAACCATTCGTCTCGGTGTTGTTGCATAGTTTGTTTACGTTTGTTTGACGTCAGCTTTGGATTGTCGATTTGCAAGCCACTTGACAGCCGGGTTACGAAATCACTACACTTCCTCCCATGCCGGATTATTGCGCGGTTATATCGCACCTACTTGTGTGTAATGGCTTTTTATAACATCAGAAGCGAGAAAAAATGGTTCTATTGTATTCATATATTGTTGTGCTTGTTATTTGAAATAGAAAATTTGCCAATATCACTGTTATTTAGCCATCAGAATCTCGTTAATTTGACACATGTGAAGAAGCAAAGCCTAAAACGAGGTTCTAGGATAACAGCTGACTGTATTGTATCATTTTTTAATACATTAGCGTACGGTACTTTATTGTCGAAAAAAATTATAACCAATTTCTCAATCTATTTCCCAGATATCAGTACAAGTCCCATGTAAATGTGTCGTTATGCCGTTGAGATGTTAAATGCAATGTACAGTATTGAGAAGTGTGAAAATGCACTTACCGGTATGCGTTTACGGTTGTCAAGTGGTTAACAAACAATCCAGGCTACCCTAACCTGACCTCGATGTCATATTGACGTAGCATACACGTACTTGGTCCTGTACAAAGAAAGTCACCGCACAGGATTAGCCGGGATTGTCCTTGTTTGAAGTGAACGTCCCGTGGAGGGTCGCTCACTATTGTCCCGTTTCTAATCGAAAGACGTTTTCTTTTCCCGGTTTTTCTCAATTCATCCATTTTGAACTAATATTACGTTGATCTAGATTCCTTCAAACACATGTTTTTTGTTATTCTATGGGGAATAAGTGAACATACTGGAGACTGGTTTTGAGCATCGGTGGCTCAGTCAATTGATTCTTTCATACAACTCGATAAATTTGTGTCTCGTACAGGCAACTTGGGGCTTGTGGAGGCTAGTACAATTACCAACCACTAGAAAGCGCAGCAAGCGAGCTGGCCGATTGCCAATAAGAATTCTGCACGCTTGTCTCGTCGTCTAGAGTGCGGTACAATCTCTACAGGGTGAGGGGGTAGAAATGGAGGAGAAGGGAAGTAGATTGGATCATAAAGAGATATATCTCTATCATATATATATATCTATCATATATGTCTTGACGTACATATATTGTCTCTTGTTGTGTAGTTGGGTAACAAAGTTGTTTCAATGTCGAGACTGGTCAGTAGAAATAGCCTACAAAATCAACACTGAGTCATAAGTTATGGCATGTTCTGTATTTGTCAAGAGAGAGTAAATATACCTGCTTGGTATTTGAACTTTGAAGCTAAGACAGTATTAATACGGGATTGTTACGACAGTAGGCCTACTGTTCAGCTATGTATATGAGTGACTAATCTAAATTATGCATATTTAAAATTATATCTAGTAGTTATCTTTAACTACAGGCCAGTTCTATCTATGAACATGAGCTTTGACATTAATGGCTATTGCCTATTAGCATAAATTTCTCAATACCGGTAATTCATTTTATGAGAAAAATTTGATAGTGCTACCACATTATACTTATACAGTCATAGGACTATCGTTACATTTCACGTTGTTTATACATTCTAATATAAGAGCCAGTTTTATCTTATCCGGGTACTGTTGAGCTAATAAAGGTTAACTGGCAGATAGCTCTAACTGCTGATTTATGACGTGCCGATACAAATCGTGCCCCGATAAAAGTGCTCTATGGGGTAGATAGACAGCTGATAGCTCTTGTTGGGCTGATTACAACCCAACTTTAAAAGATTTTAAAGTTAATTTCCATTTCATTTTTTGTCATTCTTGCTGTTTGATACAGAATTTACCTACATGCAATGTCAAAACGTCTATATAAAATATTCATAAATTATATTTATATAAATATTAATATTATATTTGATATTATTAATATTATAATAATATAAAATCAGCCTCAGGCTTTTTTCCTATGTACACACCTATATCAAATATTGTTCGAAATGAATTGAAATTTCCAATTTGCAATTGACGCCAAAAATTATGACAAATTGAAAAAATGCTAGGTTTGAATTCAAACGTCTTGACCCCGTATTGTGGATGCCTATAAGTAAACGCTACGGGCATAATCGAAATCTTTTCTTTACCACTCACATGAGCTGCGGCCAACAAACTCCGGTACAAACCTCTATTGTATGTCCCTCATTACGACGAACATCGTGATACGTCGTCCCTTTGAGGTAGTCTCAGCCAATGCCCATAAGACACAAACTATTTTTCATTGTTATTACAGTGAAACCTCTATCCATTGTTTTTCAAGGGACCTAGAAACTAAAATCATCCATGCAGGAAAACGATCCATCCAGGAAAATTTAAAATTGATTATATGGGAGTGGAGTGGAACAAAATGAATGATAGAAGCAGGAGAATGATGGATCCGGAACGATGCATCGAGGTTTCACTGTATGTCGTTTAATTTAAAAATAATCATGAAAATATGATGCTTTTAATTAAACTGTTCCAATGTAAGAAAAACCGTAGCAGAGTGAGAATGTAGTACAACAGAATGTAGGCCCATAAACACCATTACTTCCATATAATAATAATTATTGTTTTAATATATTTATTGGATGGATTACAGCTATCGTACTGATGGATATGTAAGATTTAAAAAAAAAAAAGATACTCATATGGCTATCAAATCTACCTTTAAACCACTGGGAAAATCTATTCAATAAAAACCTGCCAGATTTTTACTCAAACGTATTTACCTGAATTTATCCACACTATAGCCAAATTACCTCCCTCTACACATTTAAATTAGACCTCATTATCATCTAAATTTTTGCATAAACTTATCTCAACTAACTCTCAAGCCATCTTGAAATCAAACTACATTATTTCTTCTACAAATATCCTCTCCCACACACGAGCACTGCTTATGTGGGTATTCCATTACTCATTTTCTACATATTAATTTGATCACTATTATTTATCATTGTATTAATCATCTTATATCTATGTAATATGTATTTGTGTTATAACTATATATATGTAACCTTCGACTAGGCCTATCAATAACACTAGTTGTCTAGTTGGTAGCCATAGGCTTACTCATGTATTAATTACAAATGGAATAAAATAAATGAATGAATGAAAAAAAAAATGAAAAAAAAGAGGGTTTCAGAGCTGTGCAACCAGTCATAATACTAAAAACAAAAAATATTCCATTACTGCAGCACAAATGACTAGTTTCTTCTACATTGCGCTACACGTGTATTATAAGACGAGCTTTAGCGAGGATTCAATTTGACATACTGAAAAACATTGATGTTTGTTTTATGTTTTTTAAATTTTTTTTTTCATGTTTTTTTGTCGGTTCTCCACAGGTCAAACGGCTACAGCTATCAATTTCAAACTTTTTTTCATCATGGTTCCTGATCTAACTTAGATCTGTATAGTTTTGTGGCATTACCGGATATCAACTTTTTTTTTATGAATTTTAGAAATTTCATAAATACCCATTAGAATGACACGGCGGAAAAAAAATTGAAAAATTTTTATTTTCAAAAAAAATGAAATTTTATGTGAAGTTGAATAACATCTTGATACACATTTCTGGAAATTCTCAGCTTGATCGGGTCAGCCATTTTGAAGAAAAAACATGAAATGTGCTAAATTGGTACCACTCGAAGCCCTTTTTACCCATTTACATATAACTAAAATGTTACCCAATTGGCAAATTTAGGCAAAAGTTTGGCAATGAAGTCGACATACTATTACTTTCCGCTCGTCTAACAACGCGTATATAGCGTTTTCCTAGTTTAGTTTGAATTATAGTAGATAGTTCATCATCTGTCATGAATGGAAAATGATGGGCAAAAATACGTGTTCACATATTTTTTCGACGGCGTACCATTTACTAAGATAGCTTTAATCCAAGATTGAATATACAAATAATTTTGAAACAGACTATACTGCTGGCTAGAGCTACAAGGTCGTCATTGATCACAAGCTGCCAGTCAAGTCATTGGCTAGGCAAGTTAGTTATGCAATCTGTGAATCCCATGATGTCGTGTAACACGGTGTTACAACATAGCTAGTAGTCATGCTATTGTGTGAGTCACAAAGCTAAACTAACTGTAAAAATAGGAGAAAAAAAAAACGAAAAATAAATTACAATTGGAAAAACATTAATACAGCTTCAAATCACATTAAATGTAATTACTGTCTTCGTAAGTCTAAGTTAGGTGAGGAAGGTTGAAGTGAAGTTGGTATTCTATAAACATCAATTCTGACTGATATTGTCACCATAACACCAATGTATCTTGGAAATTATTACAGTACGTTGGTTAAACCTAAAATGAATAAATATGAAAAATAAAAATCGTGATCATGGTCTAAATTTTTATCAACGTCATTTTATAACGATGGTCATCCTTGGCCTTAATTGGAAAACAATGATTGTATTTCAAGATTTTGAAGTTAAAAAAAAAATATATATACTGTAAGTTTGTGTCTCTCCTATCGAACCTTCGCTCTATGCTATAACATTGACGCTCGGCAGTTTCGAGTGAACTATTTTATCCGACTCGTACAAACTTTAGGCAAATGCTTGATTGCAAATTTGAGTGTACTACTGTCGTGAACGACGATTACTCTCTCTCTCGACGTCGCACTATATAATAATAATAATAATAATAATAAGTGCTTTATTTCCCATTGTTTTCATAACACAACACAATCAAACAAGAAGTTCATGTACAGCGTTGAAAACAATACCTATAGAGATAAAACCCTTTTTTTAAGGTTTGGGGAAAAAGTTGTACATTTTATGCTAAACGTCAACGAAATTGTCAATTAAAACATTAAAAATAGGAACAATGAATACTTGAAGTATGTAAGTGATATAAAATTAAATGCATATGCGACGATATTACAGAAAAAAATGAGTTACATAGCAGTACAAAAAGAAGATACAGTGAGATATAGGTTCCACTGTAGTCATATGAGTGACAATGATTTTTCATAAAATCATTATTTATTTTATTTCAGGGTTCTTATCGGATTGATTTCTTATTTCAGTTATTTGAAATTTTTTCAATTAATATTGATCATTGTTCAAATATTTAATTTATCAAAAATCAGCTACATACCGGTACATTGAAACCTCTATTTATGGTTTCAAAGGACCAGGATAAATATACCATTCATGCAGGAAACGTCAAAACAATAATAGTGGTAATTAGACGAGCTTTAGCGAGGATTCAATTTGACATAATGACAAAAATTGGTGTTCGTTTTTATGTCGTTTTTTAATGTTTTTTTGTCGGTTCTCAACAGGTCAAACGGCTACAGCTATCAGCTCCAAACTTTTTTTCATCATTGTTCGTCATCTAACTTGGATCTGTATAGCTTTGTACTGTAGCATTATCGGGTGGTAACTTTTATTTCTATGAATTTTAGAAATTTCAAAAATACCCATTAAAATAACATGGCAGAAAAAAAAGAAAATATATATTTAAAAAAAAAAAAAAATCGTGTGAAGTTGAATCACATTCTGATACACATTTCTGGAAATTCTCAGCTTGATAGAGTCAGCCATTTTGAAGAAAAAACATAAAATGTGCTAAATTGATACCACTCGAAGCAATGTTTACCCATTTATAACTTGAATGTCACCCAATTGGCAAATGTGGGTAAAAGTTTGGCAGAGAAATCAATATACCATTACTATCCGCTCGCCTAACAACGCATGTATGGCGTTTTCCTAGTAATAATAATAATAACAATCTTTATTCATGGAACAATTTACATTGTTATAGAATGTGTCACATATACGGTATAAAATATCAAATAAAGATATCCTATATATAAAGATACACATGAAGATATATAAAGATAAATCTAGGGTTACATAGGGTTACCAATGAACATTGGTTATATGGAAGCGGGGTCGGAAAAAATAAATGATAGAAGCGGGAAACGACGAATCTGCGAACGATGCGTAGAGATTTCACTGTAATTTGATTGGATATTCAATCATGAGTTCTAAAATATCAGTGTCGTCAAGCAATCCCACTGAGTACAATGATTCCGACTGATGATGACTTTTCGATGATTTTTGAGGAGCCAAAAGTCGAAACAATTATCATTACTGTTCTTGTAAAGCTGTGGGGTATAGACTATAGAGATAAATGTCCCCTACTTGAAACAATGGGACTGTCATTATAGGTAATCAAAATTATTCATAATCACAGATTAAAAACACATGGACAATATACAATTTGGCATCAATTTTTTGTTTCTGTAATAGCATGTCATTACAGTTGAATGATTCATGCCATGATAATGATTGTCTGTCGTGGTATCACTTCGTTACGAAACTCTGCCAGTTTGAAATCCACCTCGCTTGCTATAAGTTCCCTTTATTCACTTGCGTGACGTTTCTACCTACGAACGTTAATGCCACTACGGTGCCGCGTCGGTGCGATTGAGGTCGATTAAATAGTGCCAACACGAATTCCAGTATCGCGGTGCTTATTAAGAGAGTTTATGTTGAGTTCGTTTGAGGAGTTTCGTTCAGGTTTCGGTCTAACTCGCGTGCGGACCTGATAGGTAACGTGCGGGGTTGGGTCAGAACAATAAGCGCTTTGGAAAATATGTAGACCTAGTCTACGCTTATGTGCTAACTGTAGAGTTTGTCATGTTCAATATTTTTTTCATTACTACCGGGTATTTTACATGTAGAAAATTGAATCTAGATTCAATCGCACCAAGGCCTTATTCATAGAGCTCAATAATAGATAGGTAATATTTATTAATGAATGCAAATAAAATAAAATACCTACTGGATCTCTTATTTCATCACAAGATTCATTTAGTGGTACTGTACATTTTTAAATTATTTTTCTCAAGTTAAAATTTATAAGTACTGGTGATCAACTCGTAGACCTTAACTATCATATCCAATTATTTCAATTGCTTTATGTAAATCATTCTAAATTATTCAATTTGAGATAAGCTTAGGCCGACTGATTAGTATTTAAATTAGAGTGAATGTTCAGACCTTCAAATTAGTGTGTTGATGATTGCTAGTGCTGTACTTGGGTCAAGTAATTTTACTAGCCAATTTTGGCAATTATTAATAATTAATTAATCAGTAATTATTATTAATAATGTTGTCATGAGAAAAATTCTTTCAAAAAACAAAATAAAAGAAAAAATCCCCAAAAAAGAGAAGGTTATCTACCAACATAACAAACACAAATATAACCTTGTTATTTGTAGTGCCATGGTATTTTCACTTTTTAAGGTAACTGTACTTCGATTTTTCAGGACAATGTTTACGAAAAAAAATGCAACGGAGTCTATAGAAAGCGTTAAATCCCTAACATTGAAGCGAGATTATATGATATTACCAAAATTTGTACAGCTATTTAGTTAACCTTTTTTCGTGGATATAAGGGATACGTATCAATCTGATAGGCCTATACTCTAAGTAATATTCTACGTCTTCTCTTACCAAACGTACGAAATAATGTTCTACAGGTAACGACCCAACCCTGTCACTGTCTAACTTCTAAACGTTTCAGCGTGGAAGATTGAAGTTGAAGCGAGATTTTATGATATTACCAAAATTTGTACAGCCATTTAGTTAATAAATGACCTTTTTTCGTGGATATAATGGATACGTATCAATCTGATAGGCCTATACTCTACACAATATTCAACATGTCCTCTTACCGAACATTCTACAGGTAACGACCCAACCCTGTGTCTGTCCAACGTCTGAACGTTTCAGCGTGGAAGATTGAAGTTGACAGTTTTCTGAGTCGTGTGTTTCCGAAGCATTAGTGCCATACAAGTGCTGTGACGTTTCTATGAAATGAGTGTTGCAGTGAGTTGATGAACCGGAACTACAATTGTGCGCGACAGGAAAGAAGAATGCAGTTCTTGAAAACGCCAGAGATCAGTCATGAAGTACGCTCGAAAGCACTTTCGTTATTAGTAATAATAGTTTCTCAAATCATGGCGTGATGATTTGATGGCCACATTAGTACCATTTATAATTATATATTATATATAAACAAACTCACTTCAGTACAGTACAGTGGAACCTTTATGCATAGTTCCCGGATCCATCGTTTTCCTGCTTGTATCATTCATTTTTTCTCACCCCACTCCCAAATAACCAATGTTAAATTTTCCTGGATGGATCGTTTTCCTGCATAGATGGTTTTATTTTCCTGGTCCATTGTAAAACGATGGATCTATAGAGGTTTCACTGTATGTATACAAAAAAAAGTGTATTCAAACAGATTAAATTCGTAAAAATTATTTTTGTATTTCAAGTTTTAGTTTAAATTGATGAATTGATAGATTATTTTACACGCTATCAACAATTTGAGCCTACTTACGAAGGGTATATCGATGACTTGAAATGCTTATTATGGACAAGTGTCGTTGGATCAAGCAGTGCCTAGTCTTGACCCGACCGTTTCGGATGTTATTTCATTACCGCGGGCGCAAGAAAACGTGTACGCAAGTACGCGCTGTCGCCATTTAATAGGCGTTGTATCATCAGGTAATTAACCGAAGGTAAAGCTATCACCCTGATTCACCCACGCTGTAGTCCAGTCGTTCTAAGTCTGTTGATTATTGTTTACTTGAAGACATCGACAACAGGCGGGTCAACCAAGCTTTGATTCCCGTCACGGTCGACCGTCCTAAATTTCAAAGTTTCTCTCCGTCGTTCAAGTAAATGCTGGGATGTTTCCTCAACAACAGACACTGTAACCACTAACTGTATATAACTGTATCCACTGTTTACACCTGTTGTTCAGATTCCCAGTAAATTTCTTAATAGCTTTGTCTTGATTGACGTAAAAAATATACACTTTTTTCATCCAAACGGCTGATCTGAATGATGTGAAAGTTCGAAATAATGTGTATCATTATTAAATGAACTTCGGTGAAAATTTGATTTCATCTGAAGGAAATATTTTTTTTTGAATTTTCCCCTCTGGGTTATTCTTATGAAGTTTTTAAGAACTTTGAAATGGGGTTTGTCAGAAGTGGTGCAACCGATTGCGCCTCAGAACTATGCAGTATCGTATTATATGATGATGACACTTTTGTGTGCCAAGTCTCAACTGTATTTGTACGTTCCTTTGACCTGTAGGCCTAGAATGCAATTTTTTTTTTTTGGAGGACCGTGAAATGGAGTCTTTGCTTTGTTCCTCCAATCAATTAATAGCTCTAATTTGGTCAACGATGTTGCACTAACGATGTTGCGCTAACGATGTTGCGCTAACGATGTTGCGCTAACGATGTTGCGCTAACGATGTTGCGCTAACGATGTTGCACTAACAATGTTGCGCTAACGATGTTGCACTAACGATGTTGCGCTAACGATGTTGCGCTAACGATGTTGCACTAACGATGTTGCGCTAACGATGTTGCGCTAACGATGTCATGTTGTCCCCCAGGACATGAAGTTTGGCGGCACGCCGCTGCACTGGTCGTGCTCGCGCCAGGTGATCGACACGCTCATCGAGATGGGCTGCAACATCGACTCGACCAACTTCCAGGGTCGCACCGCGCTGCACATCATGGTGCTGCGTAACCGGCTCGAGTGCGTGGTCGCGCTGCTCAGCCACGACGCCAAGACCAGCGTGGCGGACGACCACGGGGACACGCCCCTGCACCTCGCCGTCACCCTCGGCAACCAGGCGGTCGTGCAGGTGTGTACGGTCGCGCAACGTTTACGGACGTTTCATAGGAAACTCGCATGAAATATTTTCATTATTTTTGTATGCTATTGTATAGTTATTGTATAACTATTTCAGATTATCCAATCTAACTGACCTGATCAACCCAACCCAACCAAACTAACCTTGACTACTGACGATTGTTCGTGTATAGGGGCCCATATAGTATTTCTTCACCTAAAAACCTTAAAATCAAGATTCCCGTGACACGAGAGTTCGTGTCTGTAGCGCGTAGGCCTATCAGTAAAAGAAACACAAAAAAGCACTTGCTGCGCGTTTTTTGTGTGTGATTTTTCAGCTCACGCTTGACAGTTCTGCGACATGACTTGAATAGTTATAAGTTATATCATCTTGAAGCTATTATAATAATCATCAATTTTTCTCGCATATTAGAATTTTGATATCTCTCACCGTTAAAAAGTGATCACCAAAAAACTGATATTTCCCTAAATCAACTCCCGTGGACTTTTAATACTGAAATACCAACACCTTCGGCCAGCGACGATTTCTAGTTCGAAATAAGACAATCTTGGATGAAGGGAGTTTGTCCGTGTTTTTGCCAGGCGCTGGTTGTGTTTGGCGCCAACACGTCGTTCAGCAACAACGAGGGGGTGCTGCCGCGCCACGCCGTGCCCTCCGACCCGACGGGCGAGAAGATCCTGTACGTTCTGCACGCGGTCGGGGCCCCCCGCTGCCCCCCCGACATGCCCGGCTGCACCAAGGGCTGCCAGCACAAGGACGAGGGTGAGCTCTCCACACTCATTCTGTGTGGTTTTATACTTGGAAACATAGGGAGATGGCTTCTATTTCTTCTTTTCAAAGTCATTGTCTCAGACTGCAATTACTCGCCTAAATATATCGTGGTCCTAGTCTCTTGGAGCGTAGATATAAATTACCTTATCGAAATATGTTACTCCTGCAGCCGATAGCGACATATGCTCGTTCCAACCTCTGCGGCCATATTGGACATTCAAATATAGAATCCAGGCAAGTCATTTTATATTTTCACTAATATATCTTGAAAATGGCGGAAACTTCCTGGTTTCTGGAGCGGTGTGAAGCTATACTGCCGAGACACAAATATGTATGCCTTGTTAACGTTGAGTAATGTATCTCGGTAATATATATATCTATGCTTGGAGCTAGCCAGGCATAACACGTTGTTTTACGTGACAGTGCGATAAATGTTGCATGTTAATGGGGTGGTAAGATCGCCCTTGTGGTGCCCCGTCCAAACGATCCTATCTTTCATTCATAGCCTTAATTGGGGAACAAAGATTTTGTAACAAGTTTCGATGTTATTTAAAAAAAAAATGTTATTGACGTCATGATGGTGTTTGTGGTTGCTAGGCGACAACGGCGTGCCCCCCCCGAACCCCCCCTCGGCCGAGTCCCGCGCCGTCCTCGACCAGATGCTGTCCGTGGCCGGCATGAACGTGTCAGCCATGTCGGGAGAGTCCAAGACGAAGGGCGGCCGAGTGCTGTGTCTCGACGGCGGCGGTAAGTCTGATCCACTTCTCGAAACTTGAACGTTGCAATCCTGAAACTAGATTCTGATGAATGATGACGATAGTTATTTTTCTGATTTCACAGAAAACTGGAAATCAATCAAATCATCTTCTCAATTTGAGAAATTATTATCAAGTCTTTTGTCCTCCAAAGACATTGAGTCATGACGTAGGCATTACTGATTGTGTGTAGTAACATGATCAGAATCTAGTAATGTCTACGTCATGACAGAAAAAAGGCCGGGTCCTAGAGGATCAAATAAATTAGTGATAATTTCTGAAATTGACACTATGATTTCTAGTTTTCTCTCAAATAATGAAGATGAATATTGTGTAATATATTTATGTGTTTGTACGTATATGTACGTGTATATATATGTAGGCTTACTGTACGTATGCGTTTTACCATATATCGTGAGTTAGTTAAATGGAGAAACCTCCAACCATCGTTTTTCAAGGGACCAGAATAAAAATATCCATGCAGGAAAATTATGCATCCACAAACATTTACAATTGACGACTTAGTGATTGGCCCGCCCACAAACGTCACAAAACAAAACATCCAATCAAATGGGCTGTTTGTTGTAAAATGATTTCTTTAATTTAATCTTTTCTTTAATAATTTGACTTGGTTTATACAATACTATTTTGTTAATTAAACATGAATAAACAAGAAACAAAAATGAAACTAGCCAGAGTAATGGTAACACCAGAAGCAGTTGTACAGTCGTCAATGCGTTCCAGGTATCCGGGGTCTGGTCCTGGTGGGGATGCTGCTGGAGCTGGAGGCGGTGATGGGCCGCCCGGTCATCCACTGCTTCGACTGGGTGGCGGGCACAAGCACGGGCGGCATACTGGCACTCACCCTGGCGGCAGGTGTGTGAACCTCCTCTTCGATTCAATACACTTGTTCAAAGCCACCTTGAATCTACAGCTAACACTTGTTGATTCAAACTCTGACCATTCAAATGTTGTTGTAATTCAAACAATAGTTTTGTTCCCTAGAGAGTATTGAACCATAAGCTCAAGGCTGAATGTTTTAATCATTCAATTTTTAAATTCATTCATGACAACTAGAATAATATTTTCGATTCCAGTTCTCATAAATTTCTAATATGAATTTCAAATTTAATCTCGTTACTGAGACTAGCACACTAAACCGTCATTCAGGAGACCGGGGTTCGATTCCCGCCACGGTCGACCATCCTGACAATTTTTTTTTGTGGTTCCCCACTGTCATTCAGGTCAATACTAGAATGGTTCCTTAACAACAGGCCACAACCGACTCCTTCCCACTATAAAAAAAATTAATAAAGAAATAAGCTTTTATTCGTCATTCTATCATCTCATATATCATTCACCAAAACCAATAGATCTCATGCAGTGCATCTTTGAAGCCAATGTAAATAAAAAATCAATCTCGATACCACAAGAATGTCAATCAATTGAACTTGGATGTAGATTCCGCTTGAAGTCCGTGATACGAATGAGTGGAATGACCTGTTTGCAGGCAAGACGCTGAAAGAGTGCCGCTGCCTGTACTTCCGCATGAAGGAGCACGCGTTTGTCGGCGGCCGTCCCTATAGCAACGAGCCGCTGGAGGCCATCCTGCAGGACTCTCTCGGCACCAACACCGTCATGTCGGACATCTTGCACCCCAAGTAAGACCTCTTCCCGTTTCATCCGACGATCGTGACAATTCAAGATCGATTGATCGATTCGTGTGATCGATTGAAATTCAATCTTCATCAGTTGTTAATGACCAGAAAACAGCCAACTTTCAGTATCCAAGATCGCGTTACGTCATGGTTTCACTCGGCTGTTGATTCTGCTCTTTCTCGTGAGCACAGCAAATTTTGAGGAGAATCCCCCATTAGAAAAAAAAAAAATCAAACTTGAAACTTTCGAGTTCAGCTGAATTTGAACTCGAACCCAAACTCGAACTCCAAAATCCAAACTCGAACTCCAAAATCCAAACTCGAACTCCAAAATCCAAACTCGAACTAAAAATTCCGTGTACTCGCTCGCCACTAGTGTATTGAATTTTGAATTGAAGAGAGTTCACTGTAGACACGTTCACCTGTTGATTAGCTGGGGGCACTGAAGAGCGTATACCGGAATTAAATCGACTCGGTCGTGTGACATAGGCTTCGGGATACTTTTCAATAGAATGTGATTAGGGTTCAGTTAAGGTTGGACATCCAAACCCATGTTACACAACCGAGTCGACTGTATTTCGGTAAACGCTCTTCAGGCGTCACGATTACCTGTGCTTGATTGACCTCTGACCTTGCCCGCAGGATCCTCGTGACGGGCGTGCTGGCGGACCGCAAGCCGGTGGACCTGTGCCTGTTCCGCAACTACGCGTCCGCCAAGGACATGCTGCAGATCGTGCCTACGGGCACCGAGCAGTTCAAGCCGCCGCCCATCCCCTCCGAGACGTACCTGTGGCGGGCGGCCCGCGCATCAGGGGCGGCACCCACCTACTTCAGGTACCACATTCGTATAATCTTATATCCAGATCATCTTCAAGATCTTCACCTAAATTATTCTGGCAAAGTTATAACTTAACAAAATATCGACCTGCTAACATCATTACGGTGCCTCACCACCTTTCGCGTAAACCTGAATTAAAGTATCCATTTCCTTTTCAGTACACCGCTCCAGCCCCCACCATCATGAGAATAACAAATTGTGCTTAAAAGTTAAAAGTGGTTAAATGTTGTTTTGCACGTTTTGTGGTAGTGAATCAAAGCCGTACGATGACTGTGTCAATTGTGAAGCTGAGAAACGATTCAATAATGTGGCTAATTGTCACAATACTTCAAGCCAGCCCCCGTAGCTCAGTCAGCTAAGGCAAAGCTGTAGAAAACTGAAGTCACCGTTGGGTATGGGTTGGATGAATCGTTGGGCAACAATCAATTTTTTCAACTTTAAATTGATCAATTAACTTCACGATTATAAATTGCAAGTCGGCTTTATGAGTTTGTGTGTGTGTGTGTGCGTGTGTGTGTGTGTGAGACGGGTTGCGTTGTGTAGCTTGATGAGTGTTTGATGGGTTGCGTTGTGCAGCTTGATGAGTGTATGACGGGTTGCGTTGTGCAGGGCGTTCGGGCGGTTCCTAGACGGCGGTCTCATCGCCAACAACCCCACGCTGGACACGCTGACGGAGATCCACGAGTACAACCTGGCGCTCCAGGCCACCGGCAGGTCGGCCCAGGTCGTTCCCCCTACCGTCGTCGTCTCTCTCGGCACCGGCCTCGTGCCCGTCACGCAGGTAACACTCCGCTTGCTTAACTCCATTCTTAACAGGCCTCTTAGTAACATATAGATCTTGGTGATATATATGGTCTGCCGTTCTATTCCAGCTGAAGGCTATCGACGTGTTCCGCCCGGAGAGCATCTGGGACACGGCCCGGCTGTACATGGGCGTGACGGCGCTGGGCACGCTGCTCGTGGACCAGGCGACGGCAAGCGACGGGCGCGTCGTGGACCGGGCGCGCGCCTGGTGCTCCATGATCGGCGTGCCCTTCTACCGGTTCACGCCGCAGATGTCCGAGGACATCACCATGGACGAGAAGAGCGACGAGAAGCTCGTCAACATGCTGTGGGAGACCAAGGCGTACATGCACGCCAACCTCGTCCAGCTCAAAGAGCTCGCCAACTTTCTCAACAAGGAGTGACGCGGATGATGAAGCGGCGACTCTCGTTAATGACTGTGATTCTCGACTACTCTTATTATGTGTTATGATGTGTCAATCGACCTAATAGGAGGGCTGTAGGATCGAGGTTGGATGTGAGGGAAAAAACGGCAGCTTGCCTTGAGATATGAGTGGAAAAATTCACTGTGTAAGAACTGTTGTGTGAAGACATCTGTACAAAAACACATCAGATATATAAACTTGTAGGGATGTGCGAATCCATGTTTCTCGAATCGAATCCAAATCCGAACCCACTTTCAGATTCGGATTCGGTCCATCAAAAAAGATTCGAAAATTTCGAATCTTGGCGCCAAAAGCGTGGCAACATTGCATTCTCCATTCTCAAGAACAATTGTTGTAATGGTTAGACTTGTGTTGCATAAAATGTTTTATGCAGGGATAATTATGAGAATGCTGAGATAAGATTTTAACTTCCTGGATCAAGCAGTTTCGTTTGTCCCATTATTACGCTTCACAATGCATGTTAAAAAGATTCTGATTCGGGTTCGGTAATTTTGATGAAGATTCGGTTCGAAATAAAAACGGGTTCGCACATCCCTAAAAACTTGTTGAATACAGTGAAACCTCGATGCGTTGTTCCCGGATCATTGTAATCCTGCTTTAATCATTCATTTTGTCTAACTCCACGCCCATATGACAGATGCTACATTTTCCTGGATGGATCGTTTTTCTGATCTTTTGGAAAACGATGGATAGAGGTTTCACTGTATTAGCTACGTACTGCCTGGTATTTATTATACTGTATGTGTGTTCTTTCAACAGTTTCTTCATCATGAGTTTCTCGACTCTGCCATCGTAGAGCTCCGGCTTTTTCTTTCTTTTCAAACTCATGTTATAGTCCTACTTATGTATTGTAATATATCAAACGTCAGTATTTTACTATTAAACGCCCATTAACGACAGAGATTAATAGTAAATTTGACCTCTAGAGGATGGTTAAGCCAATGATATTTTTGGTCCACGTTCACATCACCATGCAAGTAGCAGTAATGAATTGGGTGTAAGAGTGATATTTGCATCTTCAATCATTAGAACCCACTTCTTATTTTACATCGAGCATTGGAAAACTTGAAAATCGTATTACCAATCAACGTGAAACGTTAGCGTTCACTTGGATCTGCTGCTGCTTTAAACAAGCCATTCAATTTGCTGTTGTGAATAACTATGAAAATTACTCGTATCGAAAGTCATTTTTACTGCTAATTTCTGTTGTGATTGGGCTCTAAGTGTGTACACTATAAAGATTTTTCTCTTCTATTATGAGATGGAAGGTTTATGGCTTTAGATGACATTGCTTCACTCGTGTGCATTGCGTATCAGTGATAAGCCAGCTATATACACACCTACAGCTCGTTAATTTGTCTCTCTTTCGTCATCTGCCTCGTGGCTGTGTGGCCGGCTGCCTAAGCTAAGTGTTTTCACTTTGATTAGCGTGTCCGAAGAAACGGAAGTTGTTGTAAGTTTGAGACCTGCGTAAAGTATGGGAACCATTCATTTGAATCTCCAATCGGCGTGAATAACCTCGTCGTTGAATTGCCGTAAAACAAACAATTCATTCATACATTGAACCTCTAAATGTATCAAACCCAGTAGTTTGTTTAGGGGGACCATATTTAAAGAAAAAGTGAATCCGGGACAACGCTAAGAACTTTGAAGTCGAAATCATTTCCCACCAAATTTTATGTTGGGGTAGGGGGCGGGGGATATCAGTACCCGCAGGTAAAATTTCTGGAATTTGATCTACTTTCTAGTTGTGTTTTGGGTTGTTTTATGGTATTATGAAGTCATGAAAGGGTTGATGTTTTCTAGGCCTACTGTATAGTAATTGCATACAACTTTATACCCTGTATAGTAGTGTATATCTCATATAAGTTAATGAATGATATAAAGTGGGCCTAAATTATTTGAAGTAAAATTTAAAAGTATTTAAAAAATATTGCTGTTTTTTTTCAAGTACCGTAAAGCAACTCTTTCCGTAAGTTATTGTTTTGAAACCCAACTTTATTGTCCTCGTGAATAAACGGACCTAAATAATCAGTTACACTAAGATAAACTTCTTTTGGAAGGTGGTTATAGTTCACAAAGCGGGGGAGGGGGGGGGGGAGACGATGGAGAAATAGAGTGTGTAAAATGCGAGGGGCACAATAGTTCAACTTGAACTTGGGAGGGGGTAGAGAAACAATGAAAGCCTGCCTTGTGGCATGGAGGTTCATGATCAATAATTCTTACGAACCCTACGAAACAACTTGTTTGATTTCAATAGCAGTTTTCAAAATTCAGAATAAAATATATCATAAGGAGAATGTAACAGTATGTTCAAACAATTCCCAGTTATATATATATATATTTCTTAGTTTTTATTAAACGGGGACGTTTGATGGTCCCGAGAGAATTTCTCGGGATGCCTTGACAGAAAGTTCAATACAAGGTCAATCCAGGAAAAACCGGGACGTTTGGTCACCCTAACTTTGTGAGGTCGTAGAAGAAATCGTCATCTTCCATATTGAATTTCTGTTACTTGGATAGATGACTTGACGATTGATGGACTCAAATGTTCAAACCAGCAATTGGAAAAGAAGTTATCAAAAAAGGTATTAGGTACAGTATACGCATATCCACGAGAGGATTGACCGTCTCCTCCATTCCACACCACTAGTGTGTGGTTGATTCAAACTTTTAGCTCTGGTGTTTACAAGTAGGCCTAATATGCCTACCGTACTTGTAATAAATTTCACAGGCCTGTACTATTCTACACGAAAAGTAACGATAAAATGCGCTTCTAAATCCCAATATGGCCGACGAAAGGTTACAAAAGTTCAGTCAATAATTTAATATTCCAATCTGTGTCATTGTTGAAAATATCCGCGCACTTTATTTTGTGACTTTTCTCTAGTTCCACTTTTCAACACTAACAGCTTACCTGCAACTTTTTCTGGCAAATAGGTTCCACATTTGAATTAGTTAACAAGAGACTGGGCCTTGGAATATCCAAGATCATCTTGATCCATCTAGGATATCGATAGTTGGTTGAAAAATACTGAAGGCTAATCGGCAGTTTGAAAATAATCGAAAGTAACACAGGTAACCAAAGGAGATAACTAGTCAACAATTTATTAGCTTTTAACGAACAACAGTACTGAATAATCGGGCCTGAATATCATTTGAAGAAGTCGAATTGCTCCATATCCATGCGATCATTCAAGTACCTGTGTAAAATAGCCATAGCCTCCATCTCTTTTATTTTCTCTCTATCGTAAGTTAGGTTATGTCACTGTTTGTTACTCATTAATCATTATTCATTACCATAGGAACAAGACTAATTATTTTTACTTATTTTTAAAACAATGTAACCAAAATAATAGCATACAAATGGATCCTTCATGCCATCGATATTATTGTCAATTTGTTAAGTTTACGAAAACCCGTGATTACGTTATATTATTACTACTTATTTATAATCCAAGTGTTGATGTGTGATATTGTAATATAAATCAGTTACCTTTTATTCCAAGTATCTAGGTTGGAAAACCTAGGTTAGGGATTTATTTTTCACGATGGGAATACAGTAGGTAGAAAACTAGTCGAATGGGTATCAGTTTCTAAAGTGGTTTATTCGGTTTTGAATATCACAGTGGGCTAGTACGTAGTCAGTAAAATAAAATATAAATGTATACAAGATGTATTTTAACTGTTTTACAATTGTTGTATTGTTAAAGATTGTACAAAACTACGTCAAGCTAATTTGACAATATTCAATTGATTGACATTACATATTGGGTAGATATTGATTTAAACCAATGAAAGTTGTGTTCAATGGCATCATTTCATAACTAGATGGTTCAATCTGGCCCCAAATCATGTGTCATTTGTTGGTGTTGATAATTCAATGATTGACGTCAATAATTTAAAATAAAGATGTCAACTTGAATGAGCCTTTCATTTGGACAATATCTACCCTGCATCATGGACGGAAATGGCAAAATTGATGACGTACCGTAGCTAAACCTGGTAAAACAATTTTCAATCGAAGTTGTAAAGGTGACTTATTTTGACATCTAATTATTCATGCCAATAGAAAATGAACAGAGTAGTTGCAAGAATTATGCCGCCTACAGGCCAGGGCAAATTGAATTGGGTGAGCTCTTTACAAAATCCCACTTTTTTTGACATCTTGTTGAAACTAAAAAACATTCTTGATCACAGTGATTGACCATCACCCCCATATAACCTAGCTGTTGGTGGGGTTGTCAAGCAAACAATAATCAATCGACCATCAAGATGACTGTAGTGTAATCATGAAGAGATGAGCTCTATTAGACTTTGACATCAGTGTTTGAATATGATGGCACTTTAGAACACTGTTCATTAGTAGAACTGTCTACTAAATCACTTGCCACAGACAACCAATCAAAATTGAGTAAATCTATGTGGGTGAAGTTTCAATGTAACATTATGTTATAAGGAATACATCAATTGTATGTGATTATTACTTAGCTTATAGTTTTCAGATGTTTTTGACATTGAAGCATATCTACAGAATACAAATCAAGGATAGTTGATACATTCCAATCAAAATTTGGACGGAAACTTTGAACTTGATTTTGTTATGCATAAATTGTTGAAATTTTGCTTCATGTGAGTGTTTAGACTACGGTAGGCTTTTTTTTAGAAAATACTAGCCTAGTTTTGCATTCCCCTGTACACTCATCTTGTGATGGATATAACTTAAATAATGATTTATTAAATCTGCTACCGTAGGCCTACCAGTACTTTTGGATTACACATTGCATCATAACTTGACCTCAAGATTTTTACAATTCATTTGAGGTATGTAACCCACAATCAATGATAATGAATGTGGAAATGGCACAATAAACCATACTCAATATTAACTAAAACTTTGTGTCATTTCTTGACCCTTTTCATGCAGCTCAATCGTTATTCACTAAATGGCAGAAGTTATTGTATCTTGTTTCTAATGGACATTTTGTAATTGTATTTCTATGAAACAACAGATTATCACAATTAGGCTATCAACTCTTGCCACTTTGTATCAGCATTTTTGTGTGCGCCTTTTGAAGTGCAGTGCGTATGAGATTCTACTTTGCTATAAATAGCATTTGAGTGGTATTGGCGACTACTTACTCTAGGCTGTAAGCTTCAAACTTGACCTCAAGCTAGGCCTACAACTATAAATCTAGAATACCTAAACCAATAATTGATAAATAATTTATTTAAAAAAAGAAATAGCATTCTGATTTGGTACATAAACTCATCACATTTGAAATTTGTGTAAACCATGCTATTTTGTTCATTCATGACCAAACATGTTTTCATCAAATCCAGCAGCTTAGTTTGTCCTTTGTGGTTGCTAGTCAATTTTTCTTAGGTGTGAACCGGACTAGCCTTGTGAGCATAGAGGTGATGCACGGAATCTGCTTCTGCATATGCATTGTCGTACTTGTTGGAGTGTTGGACTCGTAGTCGATGGCAACGCGACGACAAACTGACGTCAACAAAGTCAACAGGTCCATGTCGGCCGCGTGCAACCGAAGCTCGGTGCACAATGCCTGCATGAACCACGAGCCGTGCGTCGTATTACGCCACGAGTAGAAACCGGGGACCGTGGAGTAGGCGATGAGAAAGTCGGCATGGGTCGGAATTTTGTAGCACTGTGTTATACCATCAGTTTCGGTACGTTGTAACGTGATTCCTCCGTCAAGTTTGTCACCTTGGCAAGCTTGGATGAAAAACATCTTGGGTTTACCGGCAAGAGTTGGGCATCGATCAGCAGTGAACTGGGTCCAAAGATTTTCTGGTTTATAAGGCACGTCCTTTGTGTAGAGAATGCCCAATTCTCCATGGGACAACACAGCCATTAGGAAACTATCGCAGTCAGTATGGTCCATTCTTGCGGCTTCTTGCACGATTGTGTTGAGCTCTTTGAACATGAGATCGTGGTAGACTTTAACAGTATATCCGAGATTCTTAAGGCAATTTTTCAGTTGATCACAATCGACATTTGTACCTGTGCGAGCTTTCAAATTTTGAACGATAAATTTTTCGTGGTTAAAGATGAGGGCAATGCCTCTTTTTTTGTGTTTCATGTTGTAATAATAATCATCTTTGTCTGTGACCATTTTAGCAACAATATCGTTTGATTCATACTCGAATCCTGGTCGTCCATAGGCGTCCAGATTATCACCAGATGATGTGTTATTCGTTTCACTCTCTACAGACTCCATTATTATAACTGATTGGTAAATTATCAGACAAAGCAGTTTATACCGGGCAAAATGTCAGTGCCAGCTAGGCCTACTTTCAGAGGTTATGAGTTGTTATGAATCAACAACTAACAACAAGTAAAACAACGTACCAACATCAAAATATAGCACCAAACCTTATTGTGGAATTTGTTCACAATACGTTGGCCTTACTGCGTACCGGTTTCTGGCGCAAAGTCTAAAACATTATTGTGTTGTGTCTTTATTTATTAAACATTTTTATGATGATATAATTAAATCTGATAATATAATAATAAACACGTAACAATTGCTCAAAGTGGGCGGGGTTCACTTTTGAAAGTGACAAACCTTTACGTAATAACAATATGGAGTGATAACATATAATAAGTTAACAATGACTAAGTGAGTAGTAGGAATATGACAAAGTTATGTCACAAAGCAATGAACAAATGTAGTGGAGACCAAAGGTAAATAATTGATGATGATAGGGAGCTTGATATTTTGAAAAAATGATTAATTTTAATGAGTCAAGGTCCTGATAATTGTTGGACTTTAAAGATTACTTTAACTGTACTTGTTTTAGCAGGTTTTTGTCCGAGTATATCAACTTATGTGTGAAAATAAGTTTTTCAATTTATTTTAAGGGAGGAGGCCAGTGAAAATCCCAACTTCTTAAATATACCAACAAAGTGGATGAAAATTCAGTGGATTATCATTTGATGGGCAACAAAAAATAAAAAAAATAATTCAAAATTATTTATCCAAAATTTGCCTTGGAATTAAATTTTTTATGAATTTTCACGAATAGTGATGAAGAAAGCCCTCATTCGAGTAATTATTTTTTTACATTTTTTTTTTTCATTTTAAAATGGAGATAAATGATACAGTAATGAACAACAGTTATCATCCTCTTATATGTGACATACTATCAGTATATTTCAAGATTGTATTCCTCAGCAAATTTTTTGAAACAATACATTTCAAAGGTATTCAAGTTATACAATTATTTGCAATAGTTCCATCAGACATAACTGACAAAGATAACTGTCAATGATTGAGCATGTATTCAAAAATATTCACAAAAAAAATGGATATGTTTCATAAAATATTATAGAAGTTGCATCATTCTCCATATTGTATATTGTCGAAAAAATATATCCCAGAAAATACATTTGCAGATTCGAGTTGAGATTTAGTAAGTCAGTTCCTCATAACTCCTTGCCTGGCATACTAGAAGGCACCAGCCCCATACGTGAGACCCTCATTTTTCTTCAGTTTTTCTTCAGCTCTCAGCATAGCCAGCTTCTTTATATGTCGCATCTTCTCGAAGGCCAATGCTGCACGAACTTGGCTCTTTCCCACCCGTCGTTTGTCTCGTCTCTTCGTCAAGGATGCTGTGGAATGGCCTGGAGAAAGTTTTGCATTTGCCATATTTTCTTTCACTGATGCACTACATCCGTTGTTGAAAACAGAGATGGCTTCCACAACAGCCATGTCGATACGCATTTTAGAGACAAATGTATCTTTCGGACATCTGCGCCAGATGGTACTATGCAAACTTTCGTTTGCGTTCGAAGTCCGTCCGAGTAAGCACCGTTCAAGTAGGGAATCTGACGCAAGGCGCTGATAGACGGGCAGGATCTTGGTCACAACTTTATTTGATAATGGAGTCCCAATGTAATCTTTATGGTTTCCAGGTTTAGAATTATTAGCCAATGCTTTGTTGAAGAAACACCACGTATTCTCGCCTGTTGGACACTTATGGTGCCGCGGATTCAAATCAGTGGACGAACAGTGGTAGAGTGTTGCAAATATTGCGGTCTTCATCTCATTGGTGCTGTGCATATTATTGACAATAGCATTACGATAATACCTAGTCAGAGATTTGATGACGTCAGGTTTCAGGCTTCCATAAGAGCGACCTCCGAGAGTAACTCCTTGACCTTTTTCGTGAGCAATCACATTACGAAGACCAGTGCCAAGTCTCTTCGCAACGTGGTTCAAGCATTCTTCTTTTTCGAAACTAACATCTGGGCCATAAATCTGTTCCTTCACAAGATGGTTGAATGTCTTGGCATCACCGTCAGACAGTAAAGTGGTGTACCGCATTCCGAAGGATTCGGACCTTCGCCACAGCCTATCGGCTGCAGTGACCTCCATCGCAGGAGATGAACCTTCGTAATTTTGTTGACAAGATGACTTGTGGCCGTTGTACCAGACTTGATATTCTGGAGAATCTTCACCCAGTTCCGACTTCCCGATTTCACAGGACTGGCAATACTTCGATAGCACTTCAAAATCTACGACAAATCCTGTAAGTAAATCGATTACCGCAGCGAAACCATACTTGGACGTGAAACCCCTTTTGTGCCAACTACCATCAAAACTCACAGCAATTTCTATCATGGCATCCAGTAGCAACGATGGGTTCAGATTAGCGTACGCTTCTCTCACTGCTCGACGCGCTTCATCCAAAAATGATGTTTGACTAGTGACATCATTGCTATAACTTTTCAAATGGCTCGCGTAGGAGGTTTTGCTCATCGGATTCAATCCCATGATGGTGGAAAATTGTTCAAACCCAGAGTAGCCTTTTCCCATGTGTGTCATAGCTGCTGCGGCTCGCCGATTCACATCGAACCCAGGACGCGATGAACCGGTCGACATACGGGCTGACGTATACACTGATCTATTGATATCTCCACATAGTTCACAGTGAAGTGACAATTTGTGAGCTAATCCAGCTGAGTGCGTCTTAGTAACAGTCAAACTGTGCACTTTACAGATGGAACAAACGCAGTGACTCAATAATTCAGAATATGTATCAATATTTGCTATAATATACTCTACAGTGTTATCAGATGGCATGGTAACAGGATCATCCGCAGTAGCGTACACTGCCTGTATACGCTCACTCTTCTTATTCGGGCCAGTGACAACGGGCGTGGGCTCACGTTCAGAAATATTGTCTGACACTCCAGTACCGGTACTTGTTGAAGGCTGACACTCCTCAACAGTCGAGTTTTCTAGTTCTTCCACACCTGACATGTATTCTGTGTCTGAAGAACTCTCGGAAGCTGCACCTGGGCTTATCGGTATTTCTGCCAGCCCGGGAATAGGCCTAGGCCTACGTTTGCTGTTACTGGGTACAGTTAGCGTACCGGTACATATGCCTACATCTATTTGTCCAGCTATAAGTCAAACAAGCAGTCATAGTTACATAACAATCATATGCCCAACAGATGAGTATTATGAATGAGTATTGTTGTTGTAATTTTAGGCTTACCTGATTCATTCAAAACATCATCCGCTGGCCTAGGGCTGAAAATAGCTCTCTTTTCAGAATTGACCCTAGCAGCATTGGATATTTCTTTCTTTGTTTTCTTTATATACAATTTCTTGTTCTTACCCATTTCATAAATGACTCAAACCAACAGAAATGACAAAAGACTGTAAAACGTGTGAAGTGAAACGCAAGGGAAAAAGTAAAATCTGGAGTTTCGTTCTAGATGGTTCTAGTCTGACAGTTTGAATTTGTGAACCAAAGCTTCTTGGATACTAAAAAGTAAAAACAGTGAAATGATTGCTCAAGCAAGTGGTGATACCTATCAGCAAATACACTAACCTTGGCAACATAAATTGTGGGTGATTCAAAAGTCTGTAATCAACTGAAAATATAGCTACAAAATGGCTTCAAAACAGCGAATTTTGGGCCATGAAACTATACATACAGGGACTATAAATCGAAAATTGATTAGTTGTGGTAGTATTATCAGTAATATGGAGTAAAAAAAGAATTATAAATACATAACAAATTAAATATATGAAAAAAAAAAAAAGTGAAAAAAGTGAAAATTTCACTGGCCTCCTCCCTTAAAAATGAAACTTATTGAAATATGAATAATATTCGTCAGTTCTATTAGATCTATTGATTGAAGCCACCGCACGAAAAAACGTTTTCAAAAGAATAATATGACAATTTTTCATTCTTCCCGTCGTTGAAACTTCTTCATTGACGTCTTTGTTCTGACATTTCTATTTTCTTTGCTATCAGTTATAATTCTAAGATCTGACTGGCTTATATTTGACGGTTTTCCTCTGTACTAGCACAGCTGTGTTTCTTGAAACTAGTGCCACGTGAGTGTTCTATATCCGTCACATTTCGAAGTGATACATTTTTCACAATATAAAAAATGCATTTGATTTGTCAGTTGACAGTAAGTTTATCCGTAATTAAACTCAATGGTTCGGTTCACGTATCCCTTGCACTTATACCTGCCCACAGTACTCCGTTTGTATATCCTGGTAAAATTCCGTAAAATTCGTTGGAACGTGTTGGAATGTTAGTGGGACTATATGGGAACGAGTGACATACAGTGGGTTCGAAGTGCTAGTTGACTTTCTGGACGGCTGTGGCAAAACGACGCCACCTATAGATTCAGAATATAGAGTAAAAAATCGAACGTTCTAATATATAAAAAGTAAAAATAGTGAAAAATCGAACGTCCTAAACGGTTTCGGCTCGACAAATCACATGGTTCGGCAAGTTAAAGTCAGTAGTCACCCATCTTCAATGACTTGTAAGAGTGTGAACTGTGCATGAAGCTGTAATTTTATATTGTTTTACTTTTATGGTTGTTCTTGAGAAAGCTTAGGCTTTGCGTTCAGGTATGCTTATTACCATTAATACAAGACTACAAGTCAATTCCTTTTTATTCATACTAGGCCTATTATAAGATCTTTATTGCTGGCGAAATTCGGCAGAACCGTTCTTATACATTTAACCAGTTTTAAAACATAATTTACATACATTTCTGAAATAAAATTGAATACACGAAAAATACAACAAAATACAGAGAGATTACAGACGAGGTGAAGATAGGTAAAGGAAGTAAATTATAACGGGGGTCGTATTGTTACGAGTGATTTTGATGGCTTTGAAAGAGGTAGAAAAGGGAACTCTCCATAGTCGAGATCTCCAAAAGAACTCGTCGTTGTTGGGGTCCACAAAATGATGACAAGACTCTATTGGTTGTCAATAAATAATGCGCTATTCTCGGTAAGTTACTTTCAATTTCAGGTGGGGAGTGATTCTTTCATCTGTCGGTCAGCCATAGTTTTGTTGATTTTGTTGATCTCGACACCGGCCCACATACTGAATTCATTGAAGTGGCTATTTACAAACATACCCTGTTGGTAACTGTTGTATATAGTGTAGGCCTAACTGTTAATTTGGATCAAATTATATTAGTTTCAGGTTATTTATTTATTTATTCAATTATTCCTTTAACCATCTTCCGAGGAAATCGGAACGTTGAACAGTAAATTAGTTTAGGTTAGGTTAATTAGAGCAGGTTATCTTTCGTCAAAATTTTGAATACTCGCAACAAGAACATCAACAACAACAACGCTCGCCCCCGGTTACGACATACCCAAGGCTAGTTGCCCATTGACCTTGGCTCAGTTCAGGGTAGTTTAACAACGCAGGGTAGCGCGGGTCAGTATGCCTCGTTTCGGGTGAACTGAAGGTCAATGCAAGCTATTTTCAAGTTCACGTTTATAACAACAGGATCCACGTGTTCTTTCGTGTGAAAATAATCGAAAGTGGCTATCCGTCTGACCGAACGTAGGTTTTAGTAAAGTTTTAGTTTAGATTGAATTAGTTGGGTGAGGTTAGTTTGGTTAGGTCAGGTTAATTGATCCAGTTATATTGGTTTATTTAGGTTTTCTAGCCTGAGCGCAACGACAACAACGTCCGCATGTGTTGACATAATCTGATAGCGGCTGCCTAAAATAATAATCAAACTTTACCATCCATTTTGTGAGATGAAAGTGACGGTAAGTGTGATAGTGGCAGTGACAGTGGCATTGGCAGTGATAGTAATAGTAATAGTGAAAGTGACAGTGATAGTGATAGTGATAGTGACAGTGATAGTGAAAGTGGCAGTGACAGTGTAGAATAGATCAACAGTGCACTTCGAATCTTTACAGCAATGACGGAACTCGGGTGACTTCTAGGAATTCATCACATTTTAGTGAGTTTTTAACATCTGACTACATTTTTTGCATGTTTTTGCAGGGTCCCATGGTTTTGAGACGGGTTATTTTTGTCTAGGGACTGATGTTTGCACTGTTTGATGCCCTCATCATAATGCTGGAACATGACTGATACCAAAATTTCTCCCTATTTGAGAACGTTGTAAATAAATTAATATAATATCACCACTCTAATGTGGGCGGTGGCTCCATTACATACCTCTAATTATGACTTAAATGTGCAAATGCACATATTTTAATGGTCTGCACTTATATGGTTTGAATGAATCGTGTGTGTAGGCCTGAATTTATCGCTTTTATATCATGTGCATTTTTTTCTTATAACTTTTTCGAATATTTTTTTCCTCTCTTTTTTTTAATATTTCATTATTTTCCTCTTCTTATTCTAAATAATTAATCAATCACAATATTCAATTTTCCAGAATATGACCCAATATTATTAATAATTTTTTCATCAAACACTTTTGAATTGTTATTTTGCTCTATTAATATGTTACTCCAATTTTTATATTATTCTGTGTCTAATGGGCAACCTTTTGTAAGGCAGAGACTTTATTTTTGATTAATAAAGTATTTATATATTCATATATTTACGGGGGCCCATGAACACAGCGTAACATTTTCAGTGTAAAAAATTTCAAATATAAACAATCGTAGTAACTTTATAGTTTGCATTGTAAAGTGAAGCTGCTTCAAACCATTCAGAGAAGTATTCTCTAAAATACTTTCAATTCGTAACAAACATTCACAAGTTTTAATGAGTTTTGAATACAAGTTACACGAGGCGCAAAATAACCTCGTCGTTGACGCGTCTCTAAATTCCAATATTCATTCATTCTTCATTCACAAACATTCACGTTGGAATTTATGGTATTTGATAACTTATTAGGCCTACTCTTAGCTTACATGTTATTTCTATAAAATAGTCATTGGAAAGGTCAAAAACGAGGGGTTAACAACTTCTGAAATCTAGTGTACACTTGTGATGAAATCTTACTAAAATCTCTTGGAACCTTCTTGAAATCTCTTGAAATCTTCTGGAAATCTCCCTGAAATCCCATGAAATCTCCCTGAAATCCCTCGAGATCTGAAATCAGGTGTACACCAAATTCACTAGTTGTTTACCCCCCGGTCAAAAATTTAAAAAAGTTGTGAAAATATCGGAATACCGTTCTATACATTTGATCTTTTCACATATATTATTATTATATAAAATTTGATTAGTGAGGAATCTCAAATACAATCGGCATTTTATGATGAATTTGACATTATCGTAAATATTGTGCACTAGTGGTTATATTAGTGAAAATTTAGAATGGTGGTAAGAATAGAGCAATTATGGGGTGGTAAGATCGCCCTTGTGGTGCCCCGTCCAAACGATCCTATCTTTCATCCATAGCCTTAATTGGGGAACAATGATTTTGTATCAAGTTTCGATGTTATTAAAAAGAAAAAAAAAAGAATAGAGCAAGCCCCGTAACAACATGCGCCTTACCACCAGCCTAAACTGAGATAACGTGATAATTTAATGATTTGATATTTTGCACGTTTCAAGTATTATGATAATTTATATCTGTGAAACCACCCTGGCGGGAACTTATTGCCCTATGTAGACTGGGGCCACCTTTCATTCCCATAACGTTTTAACCATTATCTCCCGTATATTGACATCGACCTCAATGGAAATACCTCCATGTCCAATGAGCATATCACCCGATCGACCTGTCATCAGATGTAATTAAACTTCTCGTTACACTGCCATACGACTATCTCTCTTCAATCTGGTCTGCAAGCGACACGCTGATCGTGTGAGAGAGACTGACACTGACGCCCGCCCTCCGTGGCTCGGTCAACTGAGACAGTGCTTTAGAAACGGAAGTCACCGTTGGGCGTGCATGGATTTGAGTGCCGCGTAATGTATTAGTTTTTGTATAGACGTCAGTTCATCTATTACTTCGTAGTTTCAGTATCGCTGGTCAGTCGTACCCCCAAATAACCTAGCTGCTGGTGGGGTCGTCAAGCAAAAATGATCTGAAAGTGATCCGAACTTCACGTAATTTCACGACCTTCATCATGATAGCCTTTCATCTAATTACCGGTCATCTCATATATATATATATATATATATATATATATACCTATATATATATATATATATATATATATATATATATATATATATATATATATATATATATATATATATATATATATATATATATATATATATCATTCACCGACGCCAATAGATCGTAGTCATCAGTACAGTACGCCGCACACCCAATATAAATAAAGATAGTACTATAAGAAGCCGCATTCCCTTCTTATTTATACGCATTCCCCACTGATGCGCATTCGGTCGTGTTTTACATGAAGGTTCCCTCTAGTAGGCCTATATGTAAGAGTCAAGATAAATACAGATACAAATTATCAAATTGAAAATATAAAAAAAGATAAAATATAAAAAGATACAAATATCTACTATCGAAAGTTCGAAAGTATGACTTTCGTCTACGACACAAGGTATGACAAAGTGAAACGCTTATATTGTGAGAATCAGCCACATTAACCAATGATCAACCTGACAATCTCATTGGAGGAAAAGATCCTAATTAAAAGATGGGGTCATTACAATGCTCTTCCAATCTATGGTCTTTGCTATTGCTCATTGAACTATAGTTGTGTGCGTTCAATATTATGTGGAGTCTTTTAAATGCTCATCCAATATTGGATGTGTTAATTTGTTAGATAGCGTAGCGAAGAATTCCATTCCATTTACCGGTACAAACAAAATGGGCTTCATTTCCATGTTTATTTGTTTGTTATTTTGTACGTGGCATATGCGTAAGGAAAAAATATAATCGTCTTGATACTTTTTTGCACTTTGGTGTTACAACAGGATAATCCGGGATTGTTTTTCTAAATATCGATTGAACGGTTTTTCCGCGGGAAAAATTCGGAAATTCAGGAAAATCCCCATAAAAAATTCAGTGGGAAAATACGCGATTTTTTTTTAAAAAAGCTCTGAAATTTTCACTAAATATGAAAAACCACATATTTTCAGTGATTTTTGCAACAATATGATGAGAAATAGTAAAAGAAAACGCAATAAGAGTAGGCCTATACATTTGATTGAATATTTAGATCAATTGGCTTCGCGCGAAGTGTATTATGCACTTCGACGGATTTCACTATAAATATCAACAAGTGGCAGGTAGGGTTTTTGAACGTTTGAAATAATCCAAAGTCTGTAGATATAGATTGAGCTGACAGAATATTCAACATTCCAGAATATGTCTATACTTCCAAGTCCATACTTCTAAAACTCATCTCACAACACACTTACTGCGTTTTCCTAGTTTATAATCATCCAGCGAGCGGCGTCTTTGTTTGTGCTTCTCCGTTAATTGTGTAGTCTAGACAATAGTACGACTAGTCTAATGAGAGAGAGACAAGCTGTTTGATACACTCTAAACCAATCCGAGTCAATCTCAAGCACCTTTCATCCAATCAGGCAACGTCAGTCTGTCACATGATTCAACACGCTAAATATTCCAGCGAGTGACATTCACTCCTCGATGTACCACTTTAGTATCATGAATTATTCAAGCACCGATCGGACAAGTAGATATCTATTGAATCATCACGGCAGAGATCTCCGATACTTGGAAATAAATCACACTTTTGAGCTTTATAATTGGATGAGCGAATGCGTAGACTTCCATCCCTCTCTTACGAAGCTTTGTGTTTTTTTTTGTTTGTTTGTTTGTTAGTTTGTAAGCACTCCACAGGTCTCAGGGTTTGACAGATCGTCATGAAACTTTTTTTTTGTACACGCAAACTTATCCAACTTAGAACTGTATAGTTTTTGGGATGAATCGGTTGGACCAATTTTGAGAAATGTTATGTCAAAAGTTTCTAAAAACCTCATAAGATGAGGCTGAGCAAGAAAATATGAAAAATGAAAAATGAAATATCTAAAAAAAAATTACCTGTGAATGTGTATACATGAATGATACACATTTTCACCATTTTGTAAGCAATTCGAAGAACCAGCCGTTTTGAAGAAACAAATGAAATCAACTGTTTTTATCCATCAAATATATTATAGAAATAAAAGCAGAATCAAGTTGCCGAGACTCACTGCTTTCTAGATTCTAGATTTGCCCATCAATGAAGTATTTTTATATGGGTCAAGGTGTGTAGAATACCAGAGTCGATAAAGTAGCCAGGGTAGAACCACTTTAACGACCCTTTTACCTTATTCAGATATTTCGCTCATCTTACAACGCATATTTCGCGTTTGCCTAATTAAATAAATTCAGCTATTTTTATGTTTGTAATTTGACAGTTTAGTATGCAAGATCGTCTTATTGGTATCAGAGGTGGGCTTATATACTTGTATTCACGAAAGAAGAAGGTTGTCTACCAACTGAATTATTGTAAACGTACTGCGGTATAATTCCATATAATGGTTGAAGACCATTAGTTTTAAATAATCAAAATGGGGTGGTAAGATCGCCCTTGTGGTGCCCCGTCCAAACGATCCTATCTTTCATCCATAGCCTTAATTGGGGAACAATGATTTTGTATCAAGTTTCGATGTTATTAAAAAAAAAAAAAAAATAATTCCATAATCTCGCCGCAACTTCGAAGATTTGACGCTTTTGAAAGATGCAGTCGCGTTTTTTCTATCGTAAAGCTCGTCCTGAATAATCATAATACCCTGAAAATACTACAGTTATACAAACATAACCATGTTAACAAGCATTACATATAACCGTAATATTTGTATTTGACATGTTGGTAAACGACCTTCTTCACAATTAAGTACACGTATCGAGACGTGTGGCCGAGTGGTTAATACACTGAACCGTCATTCAGGAGACCGGGGTTCGATTCCCGCCATGGTCGACCATCCTGACAGTTTTTTTTCTTGGTTTCCCTGTGTCGTTCAGGTCAATACTGGGATGGTTTCTCAACAACCGACTCCTTCCCACTATCCAAAAACACCTAATAAAATAACTTTTCACCTCATAATTCCATCATTTCATATATCATTCACCGACGCCAATAGATCGTAGAAGACGTCGTTAAACCCAATATAAGAAAAACTCACAAGTACATAGAAAGTACAGTTACGAGTATATTCAGAATTAACCCGAGCTCGAAGGTCTCGAGCCGATAAAGTAGTAAGACTGTATAATGGACTCTGATATTACCTTATTAGGAGATCACCTGAACAGTTTCGCAAGCGTCACAAGTCATCCCTGTGTTGGGAAGTGGAACAAGAATCTATAGAATACAGGGAATCATGAAGTTTGGTTGATTTCAAGCTCGGTGACCGTGGTTAACATCAGAAAACAACCATTGACCAACTTTCAGTATCAACAAAACTAAGTTATTCAATTAGGCTGCAGTTTGTTCAACTGAGCGCTGTGACTTCTGATACGGTGGAAGTTTCAATGAGTTATCAAATATTTTTATTACTTCACTAAAGAATTTTAAGGGTAATTTTCTTCGATTTTATTTATAAAACTGTGTTCTGTCACAAAGCCAAGAGACATAGTATAAAAGTCCCCCCCCCCCCCCCCCAAAAAAGTAAATTTTGAGTATTATTCAGAGAAATATGCATTTGTACCAACTTTACTCTATGAACATTATAGTGATTATAAGATTTGTAACATCGGTTGTAAATATTTATTTATTTAAAACTCTTGCAATTGCATATAAATACGCGGTGGCAAGTTCCCTTACTATATCCCTATCCCACCGTCTCCCTAACCTTTGACGGAATAACTTTAACCCTATTTTGATCCTATTTTAAATCGTTACTATTTCAAATTCATTTCTGAATTCATTTATCTGAATTCATTCAAATTTATTATAAATTTATTCAAATTTACTTTTTTCAAATGTATTTTGAATTTATTACGTTTCAACTAAGTAATTTTTTTTTAAATTTTACATTTTTAATTTTAAATCCCCATTTGAAACCGTATAATCAGAAAGAGTATCCACAAGTCATATAATTTGAATAAAAAAACTGCAATTATTATCATATTTATGAACATTTCAAATTTATCAATATTGTTATATAGTTTTCTCATTTCTCCATATAGATCAACAAGAATCGACATTGAAATGATAGAATATATTATTATTATTTTTTTCACAGCGTAAAATATATAATGAGAAATGTTCAACGTTTTATACATGCGAGATTCCTTATTCAGTGTTTATTAAGAACATATCTGCCAGGCAAATGAAAATGTTCTACCTCTGAACTTTGAATACTCCAAGATTGAATACACTTCTCGAGAAACTAAATTGAACAACGTTTTCTTATTTTAATAATCGTTTGAACTTTATTGAGCAAAGCTCATGATATGAAGCTAGCAACGAATACTCATGCATCGCATATTTGATATTGCTTGGACTGGTAAATGGGTTAATATAAGATATCACTTTTTTTCTCATTCATCATTATATGTCATGTTTTTTGTGACAATAATATTCGTCTCGACTACCAATTTGAACTTCCAATTTATTCAGCTGATTTAATCTTTTATGCAGATGATACGTTACTCGAAAGAAGACTTCTTGTAGCTTTTTAGTAGCATGGCATCACAATCACATATATATCAAACAGTCTCCAAGACTCGCATTGCAGAGAGTGACTTGAAAGTAAGGTGTTCAAAGATAAGAACAAACATTTGTTGGATAGTTCAAGTTATTATATATATTAAAGGGAATCAAAATCATGAAGCTAGATTTGATGAATAAGGAGGATATTTATTTACACAATTTTAGAAAAAACTAGAAATCATCATCTCAATTTCAGAAATTATAATTAATGTTTTTGCCCGTGGCCATGAGTCATGACGTAGGCATTACCGATTCTGTATAGAAACATGAGCAGAATCGAGTAGTGTCTATACGTCACGACTCAGAAAGAGAGCCGGGTCTCGAGGGACAAGTAAATAAATTTTAATTTCCGAAATTGAGATGATGATTTCTACTTTTCTCTAAAATTTGGGAAGTAAATATTGTCTTTTTTCGTTAAAATCTAGTTTCAGGGTTGTGATGTCTTTTAATGAAGATTCTGTCGTACACTTGAGATTTCTAGAAACACAGAATGAAAATTAATTGATAAAAATATAAAAATTGACCATAATATCATATTTGAAAGAATACTAAAATTACATAAGAACGAGAAACGGAATATAAGTTGGTTAAATCTTGGGATATAGTCGTAATCAAAATGAAATATCGATGCAAACTTCAAAAGAACAGAATAAGTGAATAAATATTCTGAGTAATGTGAGAATGAGAGAAATAAAAAAGAAGATTCATAGAATAATAATAATAATGAAAAAATAGTACGCAATAAAATTAGCATACAAAATCAATGCTGAAGGCAGTAAAGATTATGTATTAAAATTAATAAAGATCCTCGAAATATTCAGTTATTGTTATGCTTGAAAGTTATAATCAGGTATTGTTATGCTTGAACTTTGTACTCCGTTATTATGATTTTTAGTTACACTATGCTCATAATGCTCGAAAACAATTGAGAAACACAAATAAATATATTGAAGCTATTTTATAATAATTGAATTGCATTAAGGCCCGGTATTACCAAGTCTAGTTAGCCTTTATCTGACAGTTCAAAGTTGTTATCACCATGGTTACCTGTGGTATTTGTTTTCACGAACTCTCAGATAAATACTAACTGGACTTGGTAATACTGGGCCTAAATTGAACTGAATTGAATGAGATCAAACTGGGAAAATAGAAAAAGTATCACTTATGAAATTATCAGAGAGTTTTCAAAAACTTATTATTTCTTAATAGCGGTTAATTTTCCTGACCCCCTTGGCTCATTCAGATGAGGCACCGCTTTAGAAAACGATATCAAGTCAGACGTGGGTTATAATCCCACATAAAGCATGGGTTTTAGTACTCTGTAAACATCCTCTCACTTTTCATCAGCATCACGTGCTCATCAGGCCTACCCATCCCCATGTAACCTAGCAGTTATGGGATCGTTCACCACCATACAAAAACTGCCACATGATAGAAATAAAACTTCACAAAATAAAAGACGAATAGAAACTATTTTCTAGCAATTTTACATGCATCGAAAATTTTAGTTTAATTTGTTTTCTCTGGACAATTTGCATATTAAATGGAATTTAGAAACAAATAATTTAAATTTCCTCGAAAGTGATTCCCAGAAATGTCGAGTTCTATAAATGCTGATATGGGACAAATAGTTGAAGAATTTCGAAGTGTTTTATTGACTCCGCTGATCCGTTTATCACAAACGAAAAAAACACACCACAGATGATTTTTGCGTGGTGGCAAATGCCTAAAATTAACTCATCGATTGGAGTTTTGTCATACTTATTTTCCCACCGTCCCACTCATATCATTCAACGACTCCAATAGATCTCACTTACCAGTACTGAACGTCGTCAAACCCATTATTCGAATAAATAATAATATACATTCTGAAATAACTTCTAAACTTGAAACAAAATCATCGGATGAAATAGTAGGACCGTTTGGACGGGGCACCACAAGGGCAATCTTATCACCCCATTTTTATCATTTTTAAATAAAAACAATTATCTTTGACACCAGGACTTCTCTGTCTGTATACCCATTTGTCGCCGCAGATTTACAGGCTCAGTTTCTAAAAGTCCGGAAAAGTTGAAAGTAATTATAAAAGTTCTTATATATAATATAGTATCGGTCTATGTGAAATTGAGTTTTCATTTATATAAACCTATATAATTATATAAACGAAATCTATCCTATCACGTCCTATAAATTGGTCCAATTAACGAGGTGACTGGAAACTTGCTCAAAAGTCGACAACAAAGTGAAGAAGATAGGTAAGTTGGCTGCGAGTTTCTTAAACATGTTTGGACGTAAAGTTTGACCACAAATAATACGTATCAGCTACCAGGCAAACAGTAAACAGAGGAAGTAAAGAACTAAGAATAGAAGTGGAAAGAAAAGAGAACAGTTTGAGTGAAGGGCCGGTTTAGTGAATATGGGACACTCGTCGCAACTGAGAAGTGGTTTTTAGATAGTCAAAAAGAAAGTTATTATTCAGAAGTAAAAATGATCCATTATACGTGTGAGAGACTGATTTATAATAGAATGGGAATATAGGCCAGGACCGCTTCCTTCCCACTATCCTTCCCGATACCTAAGAAACCTTCACCTCATCATCCCATCATCTCATCAATCATTCATTCGACGCCAATAGATCTCAGTTATCATTATAGTGCGTCGTTAAAACCCAATATAAAAAAAGAAGAAAATTGAGATGGATCGACCAGTGGCTAGCATGATGAACCGAGGCGCCTGAAGAGCGTATACCGGAATAAAATTGACTTAGTTGTGGGACATAGGTTTGGGTGTTACCATACCATACCTGAACCCTATAATCACATTCTACAACCATCCATTCATACGTGCCCTAAAGCCCATGTCACACGATCTATAGTCGACTTTATTCCGGTATACGCTCTTCAGCGCCTCCAATGATCCGTCATTCAGGAGACCGGGGCTCGATTCCCGCTATAGTCGACCATTCTAACAGATTTTTTTGTGTGGTTTCCTTCTGTCATTCAGGTTCATTTTTACTTGGAGTGTTTCTCTACGACAGGCCACGACCGACTCCTTAACACTAGAAGGAAATGGTGATGTGGTAGGTGGGGGAAGGTGAGAGTGAGAATCATGTTTTTTTTTCAAAATTATATTTATACTTATTATTATTTATGCGGTTTTTACTTATAATGTGTTCCGGACTTTCGAAAACTGAAAGACTTATATCTACGGCAGGAAATTACGGTCACAGACTGCGCAGTCCTAGTGTTGAAGTTCGTTGGTTTTAAATAATTAAAATGGGGTGGTTCTTGTGGTGACCCGTCCAAACGATCCTATCTCTCATCCATAGCCTTAATTGGGGAAAAATGATTTTGTATCAAGTTTTGATGTTATTTAAAAAAAATTATATTGGGTTTAACGACGCACTATACTGATGACTTCGATCTATTGGCGTCAGTGAATGATTCATGAGTTAATAAGACGGTGAGATGAGGGGGTATTTTATTAGGTTTGTGTGGATAGTGGAGAGAAGTCGGTCGTGGCCTGTTGTTGAGGAACCATCCCAGAATCAACCTGAACTACAGAGGAAAACTACGAAACACCTTTGTCAGCATGGTCATGCAACCATGACGGGAATCGAACCCAGGTCTTATGAATAACGGTTCAGTAGTTTAGCCTCTCATCCACTCGTCTCCGTATCACTATCACCATATAACATGCCTTGACGTGTCTTGAAGTATATCTTTTGTCCATGATGAAATAGCAAAGTCGAGCCATATCTCTTTATGCAAGTGAGCATACAAAACACTACAATGACCAGAAAGTTTCTCTGTAAAAAAGATGTGATAGGAGCCGAGGGTGCGGGATCAAAGCTGGGGGATGCTCGGGTGGGGGGGGGGGGGGGGAGGGGGGGGTCAGTTTGACCGCATTGCCTTGCTGCCCGGTGCGATTCATGTCAAAGTCGCGCCGTATTTTTTACTCTCCATGGCCAAAGACTTAAGTTTGATTCATTCCGAAAGACCAACCAATTCACCTTAGATCCATCACGATGCTACGTCAGCGTCTTTACAGTCTTTACGACTTGGTTTCTTTGGACAGTTTCATTCACTATTTCCAACAGGAATCTTTACGACCTGAAGGTGTATAAAGTTATTGGCTTCATAAAAAAAGTAGAAAATTATAGATATGTCATTTGTAGTGAAGTAAAGGATAAAAGTAAAATCAATTCAAATTTTTCCTAGAATCTATTTATTTTGTTTAGTTCAATTTAATATTTTCCTCTCAACTTTTTGAAGTGAATACAGTAGAAATAAATTTGAGTACATAGAGACTTGACATAAAATTAATTATAAGATTATTTGTTCTCAATTGAGGCAATCAAGGCTAAGGTTGAAATGTAGGATCGTTCGGACGGGGCACCACAATGGGGATGTTACCAACCCAAAAGAATAATTCATCTGTAACTATATAGCAATAAGTCAAGGGATAACAAAAAAGTCAAACATTAGCGTTGGGAGAAAAAATCCTCAAACTTCTTATTACCTTAATCTTCTTTTTCTTCGTCTTCTTTTCACTCAAAATACTTCTTTTTCTATATTTATTTTAATATTTCACCAAAATATAAGATGTAATGAGAATATTGAAGATTTTTTCTCCCCAATGTGAATTTTTGAATTCCCAACCATCCCGGAAATTATCATCTCAAGACTTATTGTCTGTCAAAAAATTAGTCATCATATTTGAACTAGGAAAACGCGTCATGTGTTTCCGCGTTGATGGATGAGCTAGAACATATCAACATAACTTTGGTTGGTTATATATATTCTCCTTGAGATCAAAACAATTACGTCATTGCCATCCTGTTTCATTAATTACTCATTCCATATCATTTCTTTGAAAATGAAGAGGGCATTGTTTTAAACGTTGTTAATTAATTGGTGACATTACTTGGATTTAATTGGTATCTTAATAAATTTCAGCGATGTGAAAAAATATCATATATTTTTTTACATCAAAACGGCTGATCCGATTTGATTGAAAGTTCGGAATAATGTGGATCATCATTATAAATTGAGATTGTGTGAATATTTTAATTCTCTCGAATACATTTTTTTTCACGAATGTTCTTCTCTGGGTTATTCTGATGAGGGTTTTGAAAACTTTGAAATGAGATTTCTCAGAAGTGGCACATGCGATTGCGCTCTTAAAACTCTACAGTATCGAATTCTATGAGTACACTTGTGTAAGCCAAGTTTCAACTGAAACAGTATTTACGTTCAACCTTTGGAGCGCGAACAAAAACCAATTTTTTTTTTTTTTTTTCGAGTACCCATACGGTGAAATTGAGCCTCCGCTGCTTCGCTCATCCAATTATTCTTTGGGGTGGTAATATCGCCCTTGTGGTGCCCAGCCGAACGATTCTAATTCTCATATATATAGCCTCAATTGGTAAACAATGATTTTTTCATCAAGTTTCTATATTGATGAGACTCAATATTTATTTTAATTTATTAAAATTAATTTCATCAACATTTATTCCATTCACTCAATTTATTCGAAATAGTACAACAATACGTATTACACATATTATACAAGTATAAATAGCTTCATATAATGTGTAAACTAAAAAATTAGCTTTTTAACTATAAATCACATTCTCTTGATCAATATTTGGCCTACAAACGGCAGCATTGGATATTGCAAATATCATAAAGTTATGGAATATATTTATCTGCACAAGGACTTGTGCGGACAAAGTTGTCGCCAGCCGACACCGGCTCGAGTGCAGTTAAACAAACATATCTAACGAGTTAATAACGGAGAGTACTTATAATGTATTCGTACGCGTATAGCACGGTGCATGGCTACACGTAGGCCTACACGTTGGACGTACGAGTCATTTGCATTGTTTGCATTCGCCGTTCTCGTATTTAGAGTAAACTCGGTGGCGTACCGCTGGGCCGGGAAGCGACAATTTCACTGTAAGTCGAGTTTCAGATGGGATTAAATGTGACCAATGGGAACGTCAAGATTTGTGACGTCATGCTTCAGTTACCAATTGATGGTACCATATAATTATTAATATATATCGGGTTTAACGACGCACTATAATGATAACTAAGATCTATTTTTTTTTCAAGTAACGTTTTATTTCACCGGTAAATACATTATATAATAACATAGTTACTCACTTATGTGTATGGGCTGCGTGCCTTACAAGTATTGAAATACGTTTAGTTCAAAATGAGAAGGAATTCAACTAAAGGTTCATAAAATATAATATAATAGTAATCAGTGGGCCTACTCTTTTATTATATTTATATTTATATTATATATATTTATATAATTTTTATTTTTTATATTATGATTATCTGATTGAAAAAACACTAAAATACTCGTATTGTGATAAAAACTGATAATACCTAATATAATATCAGCGCCCTCCATCTTCACAAGAACCTGTCGCTACGCCACTGACTGAATTAGTTATTGTTTGACGTCCATGTTTCCGGATCGACACGCCCGACCGTTACCGCTGACAGAAAGGGAAAACGGTCGATCGGCAACAACATCTCACCGGAGAGATGCGGGTGGAATTGTATAAATGACAAAATAAAAGCAAAGAGATTGTGTTTTTTGATTGCTATTAAACTAATTATGAAGAAACAAAAATTGTGAATGTTTTGTATTTCATATGTTTTACCATGTGATTTGTAATTATGATATGTTTTTTTTTATCTTCGCTCTCGTATTTATAAACCGTGTGTATGTGTATTGTAGTACATGCATGTTTTTAATTACGCTTTACTTCACGGTAGGATAAATAGCTTGGAAAGTATTTTTAAAACATCCATGTTGTTTTTTTGAAGATTTTTAAAACGTTTTTTTTATTAATTTGAATAACTCACAGTGTGGATTTGGCGCTCGGATTCGATCAGTGTGTCAGTATGCCCGGGTTCGATGCCCGTGAACGACAAGTGTGTTGATGCTGGTGTGTGACCGAATGAGACTCCTGAGCGTTAGTGCTGAGAGATGAGAGTTAGGAACGCGAGATCCGAGTGATAAACCCGGCACCTCCACCAATGATGAATGTGTCGATTGGATTCATGTTTATCTGGAAAAAACTATTGACTAATAAATCGATTCAGAAAATTGAACTGTAGTCGTTTATGAACAAAAATAGAATGATATATTATTGAATGAGCGTAGCGAAGACTATGAAGTTTACCGTAATTGAAGAAAACGAATGTGTTTTTTTGTTCGCGCTCCACAGGTCAAACAAAAACAGAAATATTACCGGCACCTGCAGCGCGGTGGTCAACGCACTCGCTTCGTGTGATTCATCCAATTGTTGTGAAAATCACTGAAATTGTGTATAGGCCTATATGATATTTTTATTTATAATTAATGAACATTTCAGAACTTTTGAAAATTTTCAATTTTTATAGTATATTTACCTCTGGGTTATTATTATGGGAATTTTCTAAATTTTCCAATTTTTTTCCCCCCAAAATCCACCGATTTCTTTGAAAAACAATCCCAACCTATTGTGATGTAATAGGCCTACCAATATGCAGATAAAGTTTCAAGTTCATTGTTTTATTTTCCTGACCCGTGTGCCGCGTACAAAATTGAAAAAAAATAATATAAACGAGGGTAATTTTTTTCGGTATATGAAATGGGAATATTTGCTACGCTCATTCAATTACACTATGAATTCAAAATGAACAAAAAATATGAATAAATATTTCCCAATGTTTCTTTGAGGCGCCAACGATTAGGCCCACTGAATAAGATGTTGCTTTCATTGTTATCCATTTTTTACATGAATAATAACAGTCAAATAAAAATCACGAAGTCTTCAACCTTGGAAGACTTGACTGTTGGAGAAAAAAAAATAATAGTCTGTATATTTTTTAGTTCATTATTTTATATATTGATTTATGTAAGGCGATTAAATAAAAGTAAATAATAATAAAAAAAAAAAAGTAAATATAATTAATAAATTGAGTGGTAATTAAATATGAATGAAAAAAAGAAGAGATTAAAAGCGGCATCTCTTGGTTGTTTCAATACTTCAAAGCTGCCACGTTACGTTCATTTGGCAACGCATGTTGCGTTTGCCTAGTAATATATAGGCTAGCTACAATATGATATAATCGTCACACAGCCTTCTAGCGTGGCTCAGTTGGTCGACGCATTGCCTTGGGAATCCAAGTCAAGTGGGTAGTGGGTTTTTGTCACCATCGGCTCATTCGTGTCCCCGTGTCTCATTCGTATCATTCGTGTCATTCGTGTCTCCGTGTCTCATTCGTGTCATTCGTGTCATTCGTGTCTCCGTGTCTCATTCGTGTCATTCGTGTCATGCGTGTCATTCACGACATTCGTGTCATTCGTGGCCCATGTGACATTCACGTCATTCGTGTCATTCGTGTCTCCGTGTCTCATTCGTGCCATTCGTGTCATTCGTGTCTCCGTGTCTCATTCGTGTCATTCGTGTCATGCGTGTCATTCACGACATTCGTGTCATTCGTGGCCCATGTGACATTCACGTCATTCGTGTCTCCGTGTCTCATTCGTGTCATTCGTGTCATTCGTGTCATTCACGTCATTCGTGTCATTCGTGTCTCCGTGTCTCATTCGTGTCTCCGTGTCTTATTCGTGTCTCCGTGTCTCATTCGTGTCTCCGTGTCTCATTCGTGTCTCCGTGTCTCATTCGTGTCTCCGTGTCTCATTCGTGTTATTGATGGCCCATGTGTCGGTGGGGTCGTTATACTAGACAGTTAATGATAATAATACAAAGTGAGTATATTTTATGTGTTGAATAGCATCGTTTGGCTGTATCAAAGGTTTATGTTTCAAGTTTAACTGGAAGTTTAACTGAACTTCAGTCAAAGCTTCAGAAGGTGAATTGTATTGAGACCTTAAATTGAAGATTAATTCAGTATTATTGTATAATAGTAGTCGTATATGGCATCTTGTATTGTAACTTCAATACGAAGATGCAGTATACTTTTTACAAGCTTCTTTCAAAAGGATCCTCTAATAAAAGTTGAAAGTTGAATCCATCACGCTCCTAGATAGTGGACTATTATGGGATTCGAACCTCGGTCTCCTGAATGGTGGTTCAGCATGCTAGCCACTGGTCCGCCCGTTTAGCTTCTAGCTTTTTTATTCGGTAGCAAAATGGAACAAAGATCACGGATGACCGTCATGAGGGTATATGGTTCGAAGCCTTTTAAGGGGAACCTACAGCGTAATATTTTCAGTGTCAACTCAACATATAAACGATCGTAGTGACTTTCCGTCTGAACTTTTTGTACTGCAACTGCTTCACATTGTGCAGAGAAGTGTCTACAGAAATAATGTTGATCCATAATAAACATTCTGAATAGGCTACGTTTTATTTGTATGTAAAACAATTTTATTTGTATGTTATTTGTTTTATTGTATGTATTTGTAACGGTATACGCTGTTAGGTGAAAATATTGATGGCAAAAATATCGAGTGTTACTGTTACAAACAAGTGATCTTTCCATCTCTGTTATTATACAATCGAAGTTATTAGCATTTTCGACAAAAATTGCCTGCATCTCATGATGATTTTGTCAATTTTGTATCTTCAATTTGATTCAATTCTATACTTTATTTGCCAATTTGATTTTGACATTGTATAGTTAGGTCATGATAAAATATAAGGCACGTCAAAAATATTATAAATATTAACATAATATTATAATATTAACATATACAAATTAACATAATATAGACTAAAACTGAACTATATGTATAAGATATACATATGAAAAAAACAAAAACATTCATTCATTCACATTCTTGCACTGTTAACGTTCCATCTATGAAATCAATCTGGTGGGAACTTTTTGCCCTATAGAAGCTGGGGACGTCTTAATTAATAGGATTAGCATGACTATAGTGACAAAAAACAAAAAAATTCATTCATTCATTCCCCACATTCATTCACATTCTTGCACTGTTAACGTTCCATCTATGAAATCAATCTGGTGGGAACTTTTTGCCCTATATCAGCTGGGGACGCCTTAATTAACAGGATTAGCATGACTATAGTGACAAAAAAACAAAAACATTCATACATTCATTCACATTCTTGCACTGTTAACGTTCTATCCATATGAAATCAATCTGGTGGAAACTTTTTGCCCTAAGCAGCTGGGGACGCCTTAATTAACAGGATTAGCATGACTATAGTGACAAAAAAACAAAAAAATTCATTCATTCATTCCCCACATTCATTCACATTCTTGCACTGTTAACGTTCCATCTATGCAATCAATCTGGTGGGAAATTTTAGCCCTATATCAGCTGGGGACGCCTTAATTAACAGGATTAGCATGACTATATTGACAAAAAAACAAAAAGTAATCAAATGACGACAGACGTAATTGTGCACTTGACCTCTTCCAAGTCCATACATATTCACTTTATATTCACTAGTTCGAAGGTGAAAAAATAATATTAACATAAAATAAACAGTTTTTTCTTCACGTTATCAATAAAATATTAATGCGCATGACTAAATTTCGATTGATACATTATTTTATATTGATGTCTTTGAATACACATAGTTTGTAAAAACTTACCAAATGACAATACATGTTTCTAGTTTTTGGTATACTTGTATCCACGAAGAAGGCGCGAGACACCCGCGCGTTATTGGTGTAGGATAGAGGGAACAGCCGCTCGGAACCTTCTTCTTTCGTTTCGTCTTTTCTTCTTTCTTTCGAATACAAGTCTGGTATATAACCCTAATGTCAGTTCGGTGCGGAGTAAGTACAGCACTTGCAATGGCAGCGTTGAATGTAATTATCGTTATTCTGGCGGCTTTATGCACTGCACAAGCTCAGGTAAATGTCAACATTTATTAACAATAGTATAACCCACAGTTAAGGCTTGTGTGAAGGGCTTTGTGGATGTTTTTTTGTTGTAATTGTGTTTTTCTTTCTGTATCAGTGTATACAGTTTATGTATACAGTAAATGTGACCAATACAAAAAAAAAATAAAAAAAAATAACAAGTTAACTGAAACTGTGAAACTAGATTTGATTAAATAATGACGATATTCATTCACCTAATATTGGAGAAAACTAGAAATTATTATTTCTCAAGTTAGAAACTCGCTCAGAAGCTGTGTCCAATTATAAAGCTTATGATTTCTTACCAATTTGTTTGAAAAAATGTCAGTCGTCGAGAAATTTGAAGAGTCCTTAATTGGAAGATTTTTGTCAAAATAGCTTTTCAAAGATTTGTTTTCGAAACGACCGGAAATGGTAGCTGAAATGGTCAACGTTTTGAGTTCGCGAAATGTTTTTGAGGTGTTCGAAGTGAAAAGAACTGTCTCTTCCGCATACCTCTTCATGATACGACTGTTGTTTCTCTATAGTGTATCAACTATTCATCACGTGATTGTTTGTAATTATTCCTACGAATGTTGATAATTTCACTTTACGATAATATTATTATCATTATGTCGATGTTTTTTTCTTACAATTGATCATTATTTACTTTTTTATACTGTGTTCAAGAGACAACGGTATTGTCGACAGTGTTTCAATAAAAACTCATATATATATATATATATATATATATATATATATATATATATATATATATATATATATATATATATATATATATATATATATATATATATATACATATATATATATATATATATATATATATATATATATATATATATATATATATATATATATATATATATATATATAAATATCACAGCAGTGATTTCAATATCGTAAAGAATGAATATATTAAATCACATGCTAACTAAACCTATTTGGCACTTACCGTACTTTTACATTCTTAATAGTCCCAATGTATCAACCTTTATTTTGGTACATCCACAGTTGAGCCACCTTTGGTGGTTTTGTGGGAACTGTGAAGACTTTATTTCTTTTGTATACATTTGTATTACGTTATTTTCTTAATTTTTTTTATGATACCAATAAAATGAACTCGAATTAGAATTATATATATTCTGATCTACCGTTTAGTTTTTGATTCCTTAGCTACCATCATTCAGTCTACCATCAATACTCAACCAAATGACCCAGGCTCGTAACCTAATGTCGACAACAGTAAGCGACGGCACCAGTTTCCTACAAGGTCATATCAACGCCACCGACAAACTCATGTCGTCAACAATGGCCACCTCCCAAGGCCAGATCGACGCCATCGTCAACAACGCGATGGACGCCGCCCAGAAGCAATCCGGGGTCAACTCCTGTAGCACCGCCAAGATCGGCGAAGTCCAAGGATTAGCCCTACAGACAACAGCAAACGCGGCGAAATGTGTCACCGACAAAGTATCACAATTCAAAAAGTTATTGGACAACGTTATCAATTTAGGACAAGAGGCGACTGTATTCTTCCCGAGATCTCTGGGACAGATCCAGACGTGTTCCGAGGCGAGGGGATTCTTCCAGCCGGCCCTGTGCTATACGGGAGAGTCGATGAGTATAATGAATAAAGTAGGATTCATCACTGGAGAAGTTGCTTTTGCAGTGGCGACCGGACATTCCTTGGTGACGAACCTACAGACCGATCTGAGTGTTTGCGCGTCTAGCAAAGTGGGTTTATTGGCGGCTCAGGCTCTGGCCACCACTGGTTCTTTTGCTGCGTGCGCACTCAAATCTGTCGGTTGAAACACTTGGCTGAAAGATCATCACAATGATTGTGTTATATAAGTTATAAAACTGTGATTTAAAATAAAATGAATTATTGCAATTAAATGCGATGTGAATTGTTCATCATGATAACTACTTTCACACTCCTATAACTCTGATAATAATTGTCGTAGTTATTTAAAGCTCGAGTTACCACTTGAAATAACTCTGGCTAGATTTAAAGGATTGGAACTTTGATTGGTGAATGTTTACGAGAGGAGCTAAATACCACGACAACATGTCCAGTATTTGTCTATTTTCATTGTTGTACAAAATCCTAGCCCTACTTGTGAGAGGGCTGTAAAATATGTCAAGTTTCTGCAGTGTAAAAGACCGTTAATTGGTAGTTACCTTGCATCGCAATGGTATGTGAGTCGTCTAGTAAACATTAATCAATCAAAGATCTAGTATTTGTTTGTAGCTAGATAGCCTAGATGTTTTTAAAATAAATATTTAAAATTGAGTTTAAAACAAAAACATCTAGGCTCTCTGGTCTGGAACTAGCAAGACCTACGACGTTATTTCAAGTGGCAGTTACGTTAAAAACAGAAATCTAGTTGATATTGTGTTATGTTCCCTTTAAGGACATTACAACCCTAAAACTAGAATTTAATGAATAATAACGAAATATATTTTTATTTTATATATCGGGTTTAACGACGCACTGTAATGATGACTATAAGATCTATTGGCGTCGGATGAATTATTAATGAGATGAAGGTTTTTATGGGTAATGGGAAGGATAGTGGGAAGGAAGCGGTCGTGGCCTATATTGTGGGATCTATCCCGGCATTAGTCTAGACTACAGAGGAAAACCACGAAAAAAACCTTGTAAAGATGGACGGTAGCGGGGATCGAACTGGGTCCGACATGCCCACTGCCTCCCGGGTCACATGAAGCAAGTGCGTTAACCACTCAGCTACATGTGTCGGTCGATATATTATATTTTCCCAGTTTCAGAGAAAACTAGAAATCATCTCAATTTCAGAAATTATAATTGAATTTGTAATTTATGTGTATAAGGCCCAGTATTACCAAGGCCAGTTAGTATTTATCTGAGAGTTGGTGAAAAAAATAGCATAGGTAACCATGGTGATAACAAGTTTGAACTGTCAGATAAAGGTTAACTGGACTTGGTAATACCGTGCCTTATTGAAGTAATTAAAAAAAAAAAATGGAGTTCAATATTCGGATATAATAATCAACTCACATAAAGCTCGTTTTACTCGTGCACAACGCCAAGTGTTGTTATAACCCAGCATCGAGGAGGGTCGAGAGTCGAACTCTAGTCCCGCTTGACTCGTGTGCCCGACCCAACGAATAAACACGCCCTAATTGCAGGACATGGGTCAGTTAACCGCAATATCCGTTCAACATTTAACCTGTTCACACTTCACACCTCGCGTTATTCCCGTGTACCACGTGACTGGCGCTTGGAACAAGTGCGATGCTACTCATTATTACTGCATTGCTGTACAACCAACGACATACGCGGATAGAGCGATATTATTGAACGATATTATTTTTATGCAGACGACAGGCCTATATTGTGAATTAGCTCTTAACAAACAGTTCTGTTGGTCACTATAGTATGACTCTTAATTTTGATCAAATCGTGTTTACCAATTGAATAATTGTAAATACTTTGGTAATTACATGAGATCTTGCTCCAAATTCAAGTATTCAACGCTTTTAGAAGATTGAGTAGCGTTCTTATTGTAAAATCCGTCTTGAAAAATCAAAATACCCCAAAATACAACAGTTATACACAAATATATAGTTGATAATTGTATCTCTGATTTTACCGTCGGGTATGGTTTCGAGTCTCGCATATGGCATGGGTTTTTGTGAACGTTCTTTCATACATCGTCACTCCATAGTTTCATAATCACCTGCTCATTCGTACCCCCAAATAGCTTAGCTGTTGATGGGGTCGTCAAGCAAACAATGATAATACTATAGGAAAATCTATAGCATTATTGAAATGCAAATGAAGAAAGTAAAAAGATCAATAACCTTCAGTATATATATATATATACACTCATGAATTACTTGAATTTTTTTGGATATTATTTTTACGTTGTCATGTGTCCTCGCTTATCAATGAACGATACGTTTGACGTAAACTAAGCGTGACAAATGATTTGAATAAGAAAACGCAATAAACCATGACATGGGTGAGTTTTGTTATGAAGTTCTCAAAAGTGAATGCGAGAAAAGGCAGTTTAATGATAATGAATTACTCAAATTAATTCTGATAATTGTTTCGATATAAAATATTCTTAATGCTTCCATTCGATATTTCATCGTTCGAAAATATCGAATTCCCTAATTTATCCTTTATTCATATATACATTTCGGTTATATTTTCTCTTCGCCTGTAAAACTACATTAATTAAGCTAATATATGTAATGAAACAGGCTGGCCACATGTATAAAGTAACAATTGAAATGTTTGAGTTTATTAGCATATATCTCCATGCAATTATACGTATTATGGTACGTTGTGTTGGTATCGAGTAATGCTGCGTGTAATCCCCCTCGAGCTAGGCACGGCCACGTATATCTATCAACAATGTAATAACTGGATGGAAACTAAAAACAGACGTTCGTGATGAGTAGGATGGAAATACGGTATGGAGAATGGATGAAAATAGAAAATGAAAAGTAGAATGTGAATAAATAGTGAGATATTCAAAATTATTCATTCAATTTTGTTAGTGATAATTACAGTAGTAATTTATCCATAGCCCTAATTAGGGAACAATGATTTTGTATCAAGTTTCGATGTTATTAAAAACATGATTGAATCTGAAAGTATTTTTTATTCTGGTATAGAATGCAAGTTTAGATGTATATAAGATTTATTAATTAAATTGGAACGAATTCATTTTATTTATATACTACATACATGTTTCAATCACAAAATATGTCTGTTACGACAACTGTTTATGACGTATAGTCAATAAAACATCACACGAAATATATTTCAATTATATTTTTTAAAAAGTGTTCCAATTGGTACAATTGGTTGATATTATGAATTGTATGAAATAGCTGGGTTTGATATAACAGATATCATTCGGACTTCTTTTAAAGAATGTTCATGAGAAAAATTTCTCACATTTCTGGGGTTCAAAAAGTTCACTTACGTACTATCGTAATATGAAATGAAACCTTTTCATTCAACATCATTTTCTAAAACGTATTCATTTTACAAATCCACCCGTTCAGATGCTAAAATCAAAGATTCAGTTCATACTGAATTTCAATGAGGAATATATAAACAAAATTTAATTTTAAAAAATAACTATAAGATGATCGAATTTCTTAAATTTTTTTTTTAATAACATCAAAACTTGATAGGCCTACAAAATCATTGTTCCCCAATTAAGGCTATGGATGAAAGATAGGATCGTTTGAACGGGGTACCACAAGGGCGATATTACCACCCCCAAAAATATAAAATAAAATAAAAATGAATATCTGAAAAAGTATCGTAAAAAATATCTAATATCTGAAAAATATCTGTCGGAGAAATATCCAATATCTAAGATATTATGTGATATCCATAACAAGTATTCATCATTCAGAACATATCTGATATCTATAATAATATCACTTATTCAAACAATAACTTATAACTAATGAAATCTATAGTAATGAATCATTCAAAGTCAACATGAAAGCACGTGCATTTCCAATTGATTACCACCCTACACAAATGACATCATTAAATATAAAATGAATTAAATAATTATTTAATATCAAACAACGACTATATCAATCATCATGCATCGTAGAACATCTATTTTTAAGATGATTCCAGAATCGACTAATTCTTTCAATATTTTTACGTATTCCGTAAATTTGTACGTTTTACGTATTTTATGTCATTATAGCACGATCTTAAGTTTTACGCGAAATAATTTTGTATTTTTCTATGAATATTTGTTTGTAATAATATATGAATGATTAAAATGACAACAGTGAAAAATAATTGATTATTGTTTGCTTAACGACCCCACCAACAGCTAGGTTATACGGGGGTACGAATGAGTTGGTGATTTTGAAACTGTGTTGTGATGACAAGTGAAAGGACGTTTACAAAAACTAATGCATTATGCGGGATTCGCACCCACGGTGAAAAATAATAAGAAGCATAATTTTGAATAAGGATATATTCTGAGTTAATTTTTGATACCGGTATCGATATAATCAGTATAACTATCCAGAAAGCGAATATTTTTTAAATATCTCGAACAATATCGAATTTCAACCTCTAGTTACACATTTAAACCAACGATTCCTTCTCCTAATCCTTCCAACTGTATCAGTTTCCTAATAAAATGCTAATTCTAATACCTCTCCTCCCGTCTTGCACGAAGAACGTGCCACTTGGTCGGTGATATCCAGTAAAAGAACGAGCACACAGTTAATGTATTCCAAGCTCTCCCAGAAGACCGTGGATTTACGGCAGCCATCATTTCTTCCCGACTCCTTTTCCTCAACACTCCAGGCAACTTTAGGCCTAAATGCTCCCGAACGATGTAATTATCCTGTGATTATAGTGCAGGGTTTTTGTCGTCGGGGACGATTATTTATTGAATAACTTTTAAAATACATGAAACTTGATTTCTGGAAAGTTTTAACTTCAAAGTTTAATTTAGTTTTAATAAGTATAAGTGACATTATAGTGTGCTGAAATGTGATTTGAATGGGTAGATGTATAAACTGTCTTCGTGGCTCATTAATCTAAAGCACTGCTTCGGAAACTGTAGACAGATCGGGCCGGGGTTTTAGATTTCCGGATATGATTTTTCTTTTGAAAACAACAATTATCTATTTATGCTGATTCGTACCCCCAAATAACCTAGCTGTATGATGGGGTCAATGAGAAAACCATAATAATCATCTCCATAGATTAATGATAGAAGTTAGATAATGCATGTGTGTTATGAAAAAAATGTTAGAATTTCAATACTATTGGTGTTTTTCATGATTATTTTATTTGTTTGTATCTCACTCATTTTCGTACCCCCAAATTGCTCTGTGGTGGTGTCGTCAAGAAAATAATGGAAGAAATCTCTTCAAAGATATAAATAAAGTCACATTAATTATGTGTTCTGAAAAAACAAGAATATGCTAGAATTTTATTAGTGACAAGTTTTTTTACTTCACTTCAACTTCAACATAATTTTACTATTCTTTTTGTGTTTTTCATACCATTTTGTTTTCAAGTAAGGCTGCTGCATACAATAATATGTCAAGTCATATGTTCTTCAAACCGTAACCTATCCAATATCATTCCACAGGAAAAATACAGACTCCGTGGAGATTTTACAACCAGTCAACATTTTATTCAAACTCACCTGAGAATTCTCTAATATTTTATATCCATCTACGTACAAAGTTTCAAACAGTATATTATTTATTATTTACTAGTCAAACGCGAAATATGCGTTGTAAGATGAGCGAGATATCTGAATAAGGTATGAAAGTCCTTGAAATAGTTTTACCCTTGCTACTTTATCGACTTTGGTATTCTACACACCTTGATATCTGAATAAGCTTTAAAAGTCGTTAAAGAAGTTCTACTCTTGCCACTTCATTGACTCTGGTATTCTACACACCTTGACGCATATAAAAAAATACTTCATTGTTGGTCAACTCTTGAATCTAGAAAGCAGTGAATCTCGACAACTTAATTCTGTCATAATTTTTATGATATATTTTATGAATATTATCAGTCATTTTATTTTTTTTCTCCAAAACGACTGATCAGAATTTCCCAAAAAATCGTGATAATGTGTAAAATCTATGTATACACATTTAGAGGAAATTTCATCCCATTTAGGGATATTTTATTTTTCAACATTTTCCGCCCAGCCAAATCTTATGGGGTTTTTAGAAACTTTGAGATGATGATTCTCAAAATGGGTCGGACCGATTCATCCCAAAAACTATACAGTTCTAAGTTGGATGAGTTTGCGTGTACAAAAAAAGTTTCATGTTGATCAGTCAACCCTTGCGACCTGCGGAGTGCTTACAAACAAAAAAAAAAACAAACAAACAAAAAAAAAAAAAAAAAAACACACAGACAAAGCCCTATAAGAGTGGGATGGAGACTTCGCTACGCTCATCAATTATTTATTTTCATTTTCGTCCAAGAGGATTACAATTAAAATGGAACATTTTTAAGCTTAATCATATAGACAGTCAAGGGTAATATACAAGATAATGTACCGTATCATACACAACAAATAAACAAGAAAATATACATGAATTGAAATAAATGGTAGATGCTATTTTTTATAAATACCTAGCAACTACCAAGTCAAATGCGGAATAAAAACAAGTATGAAATAAATTCACTATACAAAGTACACTAATATTAAAATTAGAAGGTTATAGTCTCAAGTGATGTTTGATAACATGATGTTGTGGCACAAAAACCTGAAACAAAAACCCAAAGCCAACAGTCGAACTGATCGATTAGCTGCGATCAATATATCGATTCTGAGAAAACGAGTTATTACCTCATCTTTGAAAGCTGTACAGGCAGCTCTAAAATAATTTCAATTAATTAAAAATAAGTTTTATATATATTTATAATTACATAACTCCATAGAAATAATGTCACCGGGGAAACTTTTTTTTGAATTTATTTTCATACATTATAGTTGAATCCCTGAAGAGTTATGCCAGAACTGATATTTTATGATTTTGCTCAATGACCCCACTGACAGCTAGGTTTTTCGGGGTCAGAAAAGATGTCTATCATTATTTTCATAACGAGCCCACCACACACCATTTGTGGATATGAATAAGCGAGTGAAAGGTCTCACATATAAACAGAATAATTATGAAATACACTAGATAGATGTTAGATAGAAGTGAGATAGATGTGAAATAGGCCTAGATGTGTAGATAGATGGATAGGTAATAGATGTTTGTACAAAGTCTCATGCCTTATGCGGGACTCGAACCCACGCCCGACTTATCTAACGCAGGGTGCAGCTACAATATTTGATTTTCCTTCCATATGTGATTTAGTTCTCAACGAACATATATCTACATAACAAAAGTGTCCCCAATAGCGTCCCAGTGTCCTAGTGTTCCCTCAGCGGTAAGCACACGTGTCACAGGAGATATCTGATAAAGATTGATTCCCAACTTATATTGAAAGCTGGAGATGTGATAGGCTTGTAAGAAGAAGGTCGATCTACAAACTTAATAATGATAAAAACTTTGAGATTTACATATTCTCGCTGCTTTAGCGAGGATATCTAAAGAATAACTTGCTGCATTCCTAACGCTGGTTTTATGATTTTGAAAGATGCAGTTGCGTTTTTTTTCGTAAATATTATCCAGAAAATTAAATAAAAATTAATACAAAAAATTAATAAAAAAAATTAAAATTAATACAAAAACTATCGCAGGTATATATACATTCAATATAGAATATGATGATGATATTTGAGTACCGTATTTGAATGTTGGTAGACGAACTTTTTCTTTTGTGGATATGATATTGTTGGTCGTTGTACTCTATCTGGTATAGAATGTTTTACGAGAGAGAGAGAGAAAGAAAGAGAGAGCGATAGAGAAAGGGAAAGAGAGAGAGAGAGAGAGAAAGAGAGAGAACGAGAGAGAGAGAGAAAGAGAGAGAGAGAGAGAGAGAGAGAGAGAGAGAGAGAGAGAGAGAGAGAGAAAGAGAGAGCGATAGAGAAAGGGAAAGAGAGAGAGAGAGAGAGAAAGAGAGAGAACGAGAGAGAGAGAGAAAGAGAGAGCGATAGAGAAAGAGAGAGAGAGAGAGAGAGAAAGAGAGAGAAAGAGAGAGAGAGAGAGAAAGAGAGAGAGAGAGAGAGAGAGAAAAGAAAGAGAGAGATAATATGATGAGTGAATTCATTCGGACACAAATGGACCAACAATTTGTTCGCCATTGTTCGGCAGTTTCCGGCGCAGCGAATTGTAATCGTGTTCAGTGTTAATGAGTCGAACGAGCTGCACAATAGTCGGCTGGAATATCACTCAAGTGTTCAAGCTTGACTTCAACACAATCATCTCGAAACTTGAACCATTGTTGGAAATATAACCATTTTACTGATTTCAAAGTTCAGGTCAGATCTCCCTTATTTCAAAAGTATTTTTTTTTGCAGCTTACATTTTCAAATTAAAATGTAATACCAGTATCACGGAATATTAATTAATGGATCGAGCGATAATAACGGATTAGCTTGCTATTACTCTTTATTATCAATGCCATATTTGTATGATGATTGATAATAATATCATTTTTTATTTATTCATTCACTATCATTATTTTCAGTAGAAATGTATTCTTATGTACTGTGATGTAATGGACAAATAAACTACAATTACAATTACTCTACTGTGACCAAGGTAATTCATGGTCACCAACAGCACAGTCCTGTTGAAGTTCATTGGTTATAAACATTTAAAATGGGTGGTAAGATCGCTCTTGTGGTTCCCTGTCCAAACGGTCCTAACTTTCATCCATAGCCTTAATTGGGGAACAATGATTTTGTATCAAGTTTCGATGTTATTAAAAAAAAAGAAAAAACAAATTAAACACAACCACACATGACCGAAATCTTATTTGTGTGTAAGAAACTAACAGAAACTTTATCAAACATTTTGATTTTTGATTATTCCCAACACGAGTCCTTGATCAAATTAATTCCATCAAATATTTGTAAACATACTCGACATATAATTAATGATCAAGTACTGTATACATAGTTGGACTAAGCATAACTAAGCTAACAAACAAGTAACTCACTACCATAGTCCATACTAAACCATGTGCTTCGAGTAGGTCATATCAACGCTTGAACAGGTCTGGATTCTCTTTTTAGTTCCCAACCATTGCGATCCGTCGCGATATATATATATATATATATATATATATATATATATATATATATATATATATATATATATATACAACACCATCCGAAATGAACCGTACAAAGATCATTATACACGAATCATTAAACTGGCAACAGCAATTCCCTTCGCCGGTTATTCGAAATCAATTGCGACTACCTCGTGTAATAGGGTCGTTCTGTTTCTCAATCAAGTTTAACAATGGCTGTGTTTCCTGGGAGTAACCGGGGATAGAGGGTGGAAGGGGGTAGGTGGTCCTGTAGGACATGATGTCCAGAAAAGTAAGAAGCCTGGAGGAGTCTGCGGTCCAGGACAGATTCCAGAAGCTGACGTAGAACCGGATTGAAGGCAATCGATTGGGAGGTAAAAGGGACAAGGGGTTTACAAATAGGATTACGGACACGATGCGTGTTATCTATGTCGCTATCTCTGTCTGTAGCATCGTGCAAAGATGCTGCTATCTCTGTCTATAGCATCGTGCAAAGATGTCGCTATCTCTGTCTATAGCATCGTGCAGTGATGTTCTACGCGATAAAGAAGATGGGAGATGGCTACTTTGTCGAGATGATGAATGAGATAGCGATAGAGGAAAAGAGAGAGAGAAGAGAAGATAGATAGAGAAAAATGTATGAATGGGATTAGGAGAAACAAAATCTCGCGTTAATTGTAACACGTTTCTAGATTGTATGTAAATGAAGAATATTTTGCTTTAAAACATTAAAAATATGAATAATTGATTACACTTTGTAGAGGTGAATAAACCTATGATATTATTGGGTTCAGAGACGGTGAATTTACATATAGTACTAGGAAAACGCCATATATGCGTTGTTAGACGAGCGGATAGTGATAGTATGTCGACTTTTACGCCAAACTTTTGCCTACATTCTCCAATTGGGTGACATTTAGGTTATAAGTGGGTAAAAACTGCTTCGATTGGTACCAATTTAGCACATTTTATGTTTTTTATTCAAAATGACTGACCCGATCAAGCTTAAAGTTTCCAGAAATGTGTATCAGAATGTAATTCAATTTCACGCAAAATTTCATTTTTTTGGACAATAACAATATTTTCTTTTTTTTTTCGCTGTGTTATTCTAATGGGTAGCCTATTTTTGAAATTTCTAAAATTCATAAAATTAATAGTTACCACCCGATGATGCCACAAAACTATACAGATCTAAGTTAGATGAGGAACCATAATGACAAAAAGTTTGAAGTTGATAGCTGTAGCCGTTTGACCCGTGGAAAACCGAAAAAAAAACATGAAAAAAAAAACATGAAAACAAACACCAATTTTTATCTTCTTCAATATATCTTCTTCAATATATATATTTCAATATCATCTTCCTCTTATAACATCCCCACCAATCTTACCTACAGCTGTGCTATAACGGTGTACGAATGAGCGGTTGAAACAATAAACTGAAGAAAGATGAAGGAACCTTAACAAATACCCTTAATTATGTGAGATTCCGGTTTTCCTCCGACAAAATAACCCTTTCGACTGTAATGAACTCGCATATCGTTTAAACATTCGAAACGAGATTGCTTGGATTCAACATAGTTGGCAATAACGATAAAGACAAACGTTTCTGTAATTAGGCAGCAATATTCGAAAGACACTCGGGAAATTGCTGCTTATAATGAAGAAAGTGGGTGGGTGTGTGGGAAGGGAGGGGGCGACGGAGAGGGAGGGGGATGCTTGAGTAGAGCTTTTGTTTTCATGCGTCCTGACGTGAACATTACCCGGCCAGCCAATCAGGAGCGTCGCCTGTGATCACGTGATCGAGATCCTTGACGTCGCGACGCCTGAAACGATTACAATATATATGTAAACGAGGGAAGAGATCTACGCTGAAGAGTTTGTGAGACGTGGTCGTTGTGAAATGATTGGTGGATGGTTTGTGGTGTATCTAGCTGGCTTATAAATAAAGTATGTTCTTTCCGAGATTCATAAAATTAAATAATTGTTTTACTTTTAGCAAGGAAAGGAAAAGGTCATCTAATAATTTAACTAGGCAAACGCAACATATGCGTTGTAAGATGAGCGAGATTTCTGAATAAGGGTAGTTAAAAAGGTTAATTAAAGTAGTTCTACCTTTGCTACTTTATCGACTATGGTATTATAGGCCTACACACCTTAACGTATATAAAAAATCCTTCATTGTTGGGCAAATACAATCTAGAAAGCAGTTAATCTCGACAACCCAAATAAGTTTTTTTCTATAATATATTTGAATAATTTTATATCAATTTTAATTTTAATTTTAATGTTAATTTTTTGAATAATATATTTGATGAATAAAAACAGTTGATTTAATTTCTTTCTTCTAGTAGGCTGGTTCGAATTGCATACACAATGGTGATGGTATGTGTATCATTCAAGTATACACATTCAGAGACAATTTTATTTCTTTGGAGAGATTTTAATTTTTCTAATTTTCTTGCCTAGCTTAATCTTATGAGGTTTTTAGAAAATTTGAGATGATATTTCTCAAAATCGGTCCGACCGATTCATTCCAAAAACTATACAGTTCTAAGTTGGAAAAGTTTGCGTGTATAAGAATGTTTTATGTCGATCAGTCAAACACTGCGACCTGTGGAGTGCCCACAAAAA
>OZ023333.1:36657687-36687687 GCA_964007535.1 Brachyptera risi | reverse complement strand
GATTAATGAGATGATGGGTTTATGAGATGAAGGTTTTTATGGGTAATGGGAAGGATAGTGGGAAGGAAGCGGTCGTGGCCTATATTGTGGGAACCATCCTGGCATTATCCTAGACTACAGAGGGAAATCACGAATAACCCATGCAAAGATGGACGGTAGCGGGGATCGAGCCGGGTTCGATATGCCCTCTACCTGCCGGTTCACATGAAGCGAGTGCGTTAACCACTCAGTTACCTGTGCCGGTTTATAGTTTTATTATAGACTAAAGGCTTGATCGGAAAATAGTATGACGAAGTGGTTGACAGTTTTACAATTAGGCCTACTATCTCGAAATGAATGATGGCATTTTAAATACCGTTACATGATTATCCAAGTGAAACGTAATGTCGATAATTTAATTTATACTTTACAGGGCACGCACATATGTCATCACCTAACTCGATACTGTTATAGTTTCGAGGCGCAATCAGTTGAACTACTTTGGAGAAAAATAAATTCGAAGTTTTGAAACTCGCTAACAGAATAATCTATCTATGAATCGTTTTTCAAACGATCAAATAACTACCTCATTTCATTTTCATTATTACATTTCACTATTATTTTCTATTATTTCCATTTATTATTCTCATTTTACTCAAAGTCAATTCAATTATTAAATCTCTCATGTTTGGTTTGAATATTATTTTTAATGCTTCCGTTAACATGTGTTTTGAGGTTAAATGACAAAAAAGAAGACGAAAAAATGGAAAAAATTACTTTATACGAATTCGAATTTTAACAGACGTTAAGTACACGAATGAAACACATCATTAAAACGTTTCACATAGATCGGAAAAGTCGTTTTGGAGATGAAAATCAATACATATTAAATATTCGCATCAATTGAAGAGATCTATTAAATGCCTGAATTACCAACGTGAGAGTAACTGGCAATTTAAAGTTGTTATCACTATGGTTACCTGTGATATTTGTTATCAGACTTATCACTAACTCTCAAATAAATGCCATCTTGACTTGGTAATACCGGCCATGAGAAAGCTATTAGAAGATGATCAACACGTTCGACCAATTGTAGAATGATTGTAATTATCTATAGGCTTCTGTCAAGTTACAAATGACGAACAATAGTTACCATAGCAATATAGGCCTACAGCGAACCGGTAGACTACCAAATATTCTGATTGGTCAATTACAACTGATGGACATTGTTGTCTGTATTTTTTAACAATGGCTGAAGTCACTTGACAGAAGCGCATAGGTTTGAATTATGTAGGCAGTGAGTTGATAGATCCAAAATCAAGGTGTATTTACCTTCACCATTTTTCCAACATAATGTTGTACCCCATCTCGCTCATCCCACAACGCATATAATGCGTTTTCCTATCATGTAATCAACTGCATGACATAATGAGCTGCTAACGAACCACGGTATCAGTATTAATAACTGCCGGTTAAGCAAGTATGAAACTGGTAGATTGATTTATTGCCTTGTTTTTGGCACTAGCTGTAATCAGGGCTGTGGAGGTAGGTCGGCTAGGATTACACAGGATGGCAAGTTTTTTGTTTGCGCAGATTACTGATCTCTCGTAGTTCATTCCAAAACAAAATGAACAAAAATGATGAGTGAATATTTATATAATTGAGTTAAAATCGTTTTTGTTATAGTTTGTCATATTTTCACTTCCAAAAGTAATTCAATGTAAATGACTTTAATTCTATTTACTTTGTTTCGATTTATTATTCATCAACTTTTGAGAATTTTTCTACCAAATTCACATGAAATGTTTGCTTGTTTAGCTGGTTAGATCAACGAAATATTCTCTTCTCAAACAGTGGAGAATAATCAGTGGTTGTCAGATGTAATATTGTTCTTTAAATCAATCAAATCTATCAATTGGTATCAATTCAGATATGAACACAATTATCTACTTAGAGGAGAGAATTGAAAATATATATATAAATTCTCAGAATTTTGCTGAATGAATGTATGAATTTTCCATCTCACGTACTTTTATTATCAGTTTTATCATCATAAAAAAGTGAAAGATTCCAATATCATACACGATGTGTTGTTTGAAATATTCATTTCGAAACTTCCAAAAGAGGAACATGTAATTAATAAATATGCAATAAAACATCTTTCTGCAAAATAACCTGGTCGTTGACGCGCCGTAAAACTCAAATAATCATTCATTCAACATCTTTCCCAACAATTTGAACTTTCACAACAATCCATTTTCATTGATAAATATATCGGTTCGGTCCACAACGTCAATAACAAACTGATCGCACTTGATGTTTCCTGCGATTCTGTACGATGTCTTGTAGTATATGTTGTTGTGTTCATATCCAGGAACTGTCCATTTTCTCTTCAGTAGTCACCACATTAAAACATATTTCCAGTCTGAATTTCGTGGCATCAAATAAAATATATGAAAAAAAAATTCAAAATTCACAAATCACAAATCTTCACCGTTCGTACAAATTTGTAATTTTCAGTGATTTAGCTCTGTTTATCTATGTTTAATTGATGTTTTGAATATCAAGAAGTTTCAATGAAAATCATCTCTCTTACGTCATTACACAGCATGATTACTGGAGAGTCAAACACTCTTCTCTTTGTGAATCAGTATTTTACAAAGTTAAAATTGAAGTAACTGTATATTTGAAACCGGAAAACGAGGGAAACTAATCAAATTCATTTTACCAAGGGTTTGTTTCTATCAACTCTTTATTTTTTGGCAATTTTTTTATCATTTTGTCAAGTAATATATTATAATGGCCACAGCCTCGTTAGAAGCCACACACTGTGGTTTGTATTATGTATTTTTTTAATTGTATGAATTACAGAATATAAGGATCAGCACAATTAATGTGTGGTATAACTAGGCAAACGCGTTATGTGTTTCCTCGTTGATAGATGAGCTACTTATATCAACTTATATCTTTGGATTGGTTATTTATATATATATATATATATATATATATATATACACCTTGAGATCCAAACAATGATGTAACTACCATCATATTTCCTAATAAATTTCTATGATAACAAGGAAGGCTTTGTTTTAATCGTTTCCAATTGATGGTGACACCTGTTGCTTGGATTCAATTGGTTTCTAAATAGCTTTGAGTGATATGAAAAAAATTGGATTATATATTTTTTTACATCAAAACGGCTGATCTGATTGGACTGAAGGTTCGAAATAAGGTGTATAATTATAATAATAAAATTCAATGAGAATTTGAATTCTGTCGAAGGAAATATTTTTGCCGAATTTTTTCCTCTCGGTTATTCTCATGAGATTTTTGAAAATTTTGAAATGATGTTTCTCAGAAGTGGTTCAACCGATTGCACCTCGGAATTATACAGTATCGAGTTAGATGAGGACACTTGTGTATGGCAAGTTTCAACTGATTTTGAATTTTCGTTTGACCTGTGGAGCGTGAACAAGAAGAAGAAGAAAAAAACGGGCACTTTTTTTTCGGGTATAGTGTAATTGAGTCTTCGCTTCGCTTATACAAAAATAAAATGAGTAACCAAGAGTGAAATCAAACTATTGCATAACCATCAGTTCGTACATTCAGCCCTTACATGATATAAATGACAATATGATATGATATTTTAATTATGATGAATGAAATAATTTGGATGACAGCAAAGTTGTAAATACTGTACAATTCATAGTAAATCAGAATGTTTGTTTCAAAATGTAATTAATTAATTAATTGTCAAGCGCAACATTTATATGAAAGACAGAGATCCAATAGGTTTTGGTAATCATCACCTCGGTGACCATGGTAACAATCAACCAATAGCCAACTTTCAGGATCAACCAAACTCCACCTTGAATTAACCTCAACTCAGCTTAGCTCAAGTTAACATTTAACTTTCCAATCAGCTACCAGAATTAGTATACTTGATTTTAATACTACTCCCAAATCAAAGATAGTCAATACTGATTAGCATGATTTCAATGTGTAAACTAAAACCAAGACGTGACTCATTAAAACGATTCCAAGGCCAGGTAGAGCGTTTTCCCATCAATATAATCTAATCTTGTCGTAATGGTGTTTGTCGATTCTCCCATTGGAATAATAATAGGTCATTGTCTGAGATGGTTCCAAAGGCCAGGCAAGCCAACCCATTGTGAAAGTTGGTCCTCAGCGGCGCTGGATCACATTTGGGTAGAGAAAGTTTCTGGGTGAGAGTTTTCCCTTTCTAGCTGGCAGTCGGGTCGTAAATCAGAGTACGGCACTGTGTGCGTGCGTGTGCGTGTGTGTGTGTTCCCGCTGGAGACACCTGGACCAACCTGGAGAAAACTGGGACAATCTGGAGTCAAAGATAGTAAAATCATTTGACAGAGTTGAAGAGTTGGAAAGAAATACTTTAGATAATGACAAATCATGAATTAATCTGTATTGTTTGATCACTTTTTTTTAGTATTTTTCATTCAATAACCCCACCAGGAGCTGGGAAATTTGGGGGTGAAAATCATCAGATGATAGATGAGTGATGTTTATATGAATCCTTGCCTCATCCGGGAATTGAACCCACGTCCAACTTGACACAAATTTCTAAAGCTGTGCCATTGTTGATTGAGTAATAAGAATAGGTACATTCATATATCAGTGTCAGTTTTTTTCATCAAGTATAAAGCTTTGCCATGCAGAGAAAAATATTGTCAGCATTTCAAATACAAAGTAAACTTATCCATGCGGTTATGATATTGCCTCGACGTTCATAGAATAAAGTATAATAATTTTATTAGAAATAAAATAAAAAACCAAAAAAACTATCCTTGACAGCAAGATTGTTTCAACAATGCTCCTTGGTACTTTTCTTCAAAGACTTTGTGTATCTTGATCTAGGTCAATTGAAGAAACTCAAATAGAACAAGAAAGAAACATCAAATTGTTACCATGCTTTTCTTTGGAGTAGATCCCTTCTACCGACCTTGGGGACACATGCACTTATCTACACTAAAAATCAGGTCGGAACTTCCTATCGTTATTACTGTGAGATGGCGAAGACCATCGATCGGAACCACCAACACGTGATCAGTAAAGTATAGATTGGACATTGTAAATTGACAAAGATTGTAATGTGTAATGGGGAATTACACGTTCAAAGATTCGGGATGGCAACTTTGGTACGCCTGGGACAGAAACTTTTCTCGGTTGTGAATGAAACTTGACAGTTCTTGACGGCCATCAAGTTGTAAAGTCAGGGCTAGTATAGTCTGTCTCACCAATCTGTAGCAAGTGTTGCTATCTCTTCGATCAGTTCACCTGTTAAATAGGTAAATATGTCAATCATAACTCAACAGAAATAAGTAACAAATGAACTCTTTCTGCATTTCGAGGACAAGTTCGTGACTTGGTGAGGGTTGTAGTGTGACGTTGCTAAATCCCTACAGACCTGTCAAATTCGAACTCCCAGTCTTTTTTTAATATTTGAATTATTATTGAAGACGATAGTATAAATAATTGCAACAGTGGTTTTCATTCTGAATTTTAAAGTTTGTACATTATTTGAAGTCTCAACGTTTGTTGGCTTATATTAGCATAGATTTCAGTCGACTTGAAAATAATATATTCAAAAGAAATGCAGCAGTGTGTTAGTTGAATCTAGCCTGTAGAGATGATTTGCATGTTCATATACCTACCTTCTTGCCTGAAAAATATGAGCAATTTACAAAGATTTCCGACACTTGCTATAGATTGTTGAAACATGCTAGAACGTTGAGAGAAATATTCTACTCATTCTATAATAATGGAATGATTTCTTATACCATGGCTATATGGATACGCAAATCAGACCCAATAAACTTGAGGGTATCTTTCTGTATTTCTTTCTGTATTCTTGCTTATAACATTTTGTGATTTCAATCAAGAGGCCGCAGGCGCTCTACACGGGCTCGTTGTTCGCTCGCTTCAGACTCTAGTTTAACATGCATCGTGTGCTAGGCGCCACCCATAGACTAGCCCGCCGAACTCAGATTCACATAAACGCCGGTAATTCCCTAGCTCACACTTCTGATATATTTCACATTCTATGTTTTTTTTTTCGGTATTAGAAAATAAGAAAATATGTATCTAGGTTTTCGTAAATTAGACATTTTTCCATTTACCATTTGAAGAATTTGAAAAATCACAAATTTTTTATTCAAAATTCTGTATTTACGTTAACCTTTGTTTTTCAATTACTAACAGAATGCAAAAACACTCATATTGATATCACAAAAATTACGGCCGTGAGAGTTTGCGGCGTGAAATACGAGCGCCTGCGGCCTCTTAAGTAACTCTATAGTAATGAATAACGATAATGATAATGATGATGATGATAATATATAAAATACATTCCAATTGAAATTAATTTTAATCAAGACCATCAAATAATTTTGATTTTCTCAATGAATTTCAATTTTTAGACGAGCTTTAGCGAGGATTCAATTTGACATACTGAAAAAAATTGGTGTTCGTTTTTATGTTTTTTTTTGTTGTTGTTTGTTTTTATGTTTTTTTGTCGGTTCTCCACAGGTCAAACGGCTACAGCTATCAACTTAAAACTTTTTATTATCATGGTTCCTCATCTAACTTAGATCTGTATAGTTTTGTGGTATTATCGGATGATAACTTTTTTTTATGAATTTTAGAAATTTCAAAAATACTCATTGGAATAACACGTCGGAAAAAAATGAGAATATTTTTATTTTCCCAAAAAATGAAATTTTGTGTGAAGTTGAATTACATTTTGATACACATTTCTGGAAATTCTCAGCTTGATCGGGTCAGCCATTTTCAATAAAAAACATGAAATATGCTAAATTGGTACCACTCGAAGCCGTTTTTATTCATTTATAACTTAAATGTCACCCAATTGACGAATGTGGGAAATGGTTTGACAAAGACATACTATTACTTTCCGCTCGTCTACAACGCGTATATAGCGTTTTCCTAGTTAAGATAATTACAGTTTTGAAATAATTTCAATAAAATTCTTGCATTCTCTTCTAGTCAATTACTTCAGTGACTGCAACACAGGCTCCACAATCGGGTTATAAAATTCTGAAATTGAGATCATGATGAGTGGTTTCCTTTAAAATAAGCGAAATGAATATCTTCATTATGCGTTGAAATTTAGTTTCAGGTTTGCGATCGCAGATATTAAAAAATATCTGTTTTTATCCTCATCAGAATTTTGATGGCTTTTTATACCGTTAAACGGTAATCATAAAAAAACCTAATATTATACTATATCGAATCCAATGATCCCATGAATAACAATTATTGTATTCGTACATTTGAAGAAGATTACTTCTTGACTCACAGTTACCCTCACCTCTCTTATTTTCTACTTCATTTCCGACAGTCAAGTTATGTACAATTCAATCAAATGATACAATCTTCGAATAATGGACTTCTATTTCTATGATGCTATAACTAAGTTACTGATGAACTGATATCCACGAGTGAAGAAGATTCCGATCGACAGTCCCCTCTATCCCACACCTTTAACGCGCGGGTGACTCGCGCCTTCTTATTTCGTGAATACAAGTCTACACGATCCTGATTTATATCATTAAGCCGTAGTTTTGTTACTGGTACAGTTTTACTCTATCTCATATTCGTAAAAAAAACGCTGTTCTTGGTTTGGGTTGAGTTATAAATGTAAAAACAATTGATTTTCATTTTTTCAAATGAATATACTGTATTGTGTGGTTTAACTTTGCCATGTGAAAATAATAATTTTCATCAAATTTGATGAATTTCTAATGAATGAATGTTTTCCCATTGAGACTAAGAATGAATAAGTGAAACTGCGTTTAGAAGGATCACCTCTCTGTTGTTTCAAGACTTCAAGGCAGTCTTGCCACCAAAATTAAAAATATTTATATGTGGAGTATTTTAAAATGAGACTTAAAGTTTGATACCAGGACGATGATATTTTATTTTTCTGTACTTTTTGAATAAATTTCAGATTTTTTTCTCATCCGAATTCATTGTGAACAAAACGGTAAATATTTGCATACCGTAGCCATTTAAAATTATATCCGTTTTATTATTAGGCCTATTTAGCTCTTAGATTGATTTGTATTATTTTTTTCACTTCTCTTTATCACATGAAATCATATGAATTCTGATGGAACATTACGTAATATTTGATTGTCACTGTCAAATCACTCCAAGTATACTAGCACGTAAACAAAAAGTCAATTCAAACATATGAAAACAAATCTGATACTCTACCAATGTGAAAAAGTAGGTCACTTACCTACTATCTGTACACAATGACGCTCGGAATATCGTAGTCCGGTCCACATGGAAACATAATGATAATTGTCTATGTACTGTGTAATATAGGATCTGTATAAACATCAATTCTATTCAGGTTTGTGACGTTTGCAAATCCTTTTTTTGAATGTGGCTAAAAGAATTTCGGGCTATTCGTCAGTAAGAGAGAGAGAGAGAGAGAGAGAGAGAGAGAGAGAGAGAGAGAGAGAGAGAGAGAGAGAGAGAGAGAGAGAGAGAGAGAGAGAGAGAGAGAGAGAGAGAGAGAGAGAGAGAGAGAGCGTAATAAAATTAGCACATGAATGTATAATGGTGAGAATCTTATAAGTGTCGATACAATTTTTCACAAACAAAATAAAAAATGAAACTATCTAACTAATTCAACTAATATGACAAAACGATAGAAAAAATGAATAATGAGTATTATTCAAAAAAATATAAGTGTTTCTGTGAAATAATAACTGAATCTTTTGATTCAGAGATGAGAATGTTCTGTAATAAAACCTTCTTTGGAATTTTGGATCCATTCAGAAATGTGTACAAAAATTTAGGAATGGTGCCACGAGCTCTAATCATCACTAACTCAAATACATCCTAGTACTTAGCATCAATCTGGTTAACAACAGACAGCTAAACATTCAACAACAGGGCGCGCTCCTTAATGCAATATGGCCAGCAAAATGTAGTAACAGAATAATACAAACAATAATACATTTTATGTAATGTCATTGTTGTAATTGGTGTGCGTTCCTTTTATACTACTTATATACTTTTTTTGGTTCAACACCAACTGCGTACCTGAAATATATATTTTTTTTAAAAATAAGATCGACAACTTGTCACAAAGTCACTGTTTTCCTATGAAGGCAAAGGATGAAAGTTTATGCGATCGTTTAAACGGGGTCCCACAGAGACGAAACTGAAATTTACTGGCAAATTAAAAGCTGAATTATTCCCAAGTCCAACCTTTAATTTATACTAATTCTTCGTATATCATCAACACATGAAAAAATATTCAATCCAGTTGAAAAAATTGAAATGTGGTACAAAACTTAAGAGGTTACTTGTTTCACTTATATGGTTCTCTATATTTGGTTAAATTTATTTATGTTTGTATTGTTTTTCTGTTAAAATCCTGTTTTGAATAAGATGAAGAATAAAAAGATTCATATATTTAAATTGAATTGAAATTGACTGCACATCAGTCCATCTAGAAGTATAATTTTCATCTCTTGAAAGTGATTAACGTTCTCATTTCTTTTATTCTTCATCTCTTTCGAAAGTAACTCAATATTTTCCAGCAAATGTCTCCCGAAGACATGATAACTCTCACCAACAGCTGCGACTTGAACCATCTCACACATTATTTCCACAATGTGTATTTTCCTTCAGCGAGCTGCTTGATCCTTAGAAACCGTTTTAGTCCACTCGGCAAACGTCGGCGAGAAAACTGTGAGAGGTTTTCCCTCACCAGGGGTTTGTTTGTGTGTAAGGGTTGCGTAGAGAGAGGAAGGAGGGGGGGGGAGAGGGGGCCACACTTGTACTAAAAAAGACGAGCTTTTGATTGACCCATCTGTTAAAATTCTCAGACATTCTATTGGTCACAAGAAAAGATACATTGTTTTTCGACTTTTTCTTCTCAAGATTTTTTTTCCTTCTACCCTTCCTATTATATTATGCTCTCTCTCTCTCTCTTTCTCTCTCTCTCTCTCTTTCTCTCTTTCTCTCTCTCTCTCTCTTTCTCTCTCTCTCTCTCTCTCTCTCCCTCTCTCTCTCTCTCTCCATATATATATATATATATATATATATATATATATATATATATATATATATATATACATATATACTCTCATATTTAGGCATAGACACTCCTTTTACCACCAACTGGGAAAAAAGGAAAACATCTAATTTAGTCAAGAAAACCCAACATATTGGTTTAGTCAACAAATATATCGAACTGTTAGAGGTAGCCAATGTCTTGATATCTGAATAATTTGGCTTATAAAAGTGATGATATACAAATGTTCTGGCCAAGTTGAATCTTCAAGATTGGAAAATACATATGTGTGGATAGATATTAGGCATATGATGGAAACGTTTGGTAATTAATTAATTATATACTGATTAGCTTTTGTCATGGTATAATGAAATTGATATACTTATTTTCCATACACATAATGCGTATTATTATGCGTCTCGTTATATTTCAACAAACCCATGTAACCTATGGTTCTAGTTTCGTAGATACAATGTGCTCAATACTTCTTGTAAACAGTGTTGCTGCTGGCTTCGCGCGGTACATGGCTCCCGTCGAACTGCCGCTTGACTAGATATATTAAATCATATTTAGTTATATTCCTTTGAATGTGATTCATCTTGTTACAGAAATTGAATCGAGGAAAGGTTGCATTGTATTTCAATCATTCGTGAACAAAAATAACGACAATGAATAAGATAAATTGAAAGAAAATGTTACTGCAGTAGTTTTCAATATATAATGTGTATCAAATATCATCGCATGCATGAAAATAATTATTGATATAACGTGAAAAAGAATCACTATTTCGATATCCATTCTGATGATTGGACAGAAAATAATGGAAATGGAAGTTGATGTTATTCAAAGTGAGTATTTGTGAATGGGAGCACATTTCTTGCGTGAATAGTTTCACTCCATCAGTTGCTGTTATGCTGTTTGCAAGTACAAAGGCGTAATATGCTCTGAGAGTTCACTCATATATGTCACTGAGACGGGTAAACAAGAGGAATTTTCTTATGGAAATATATTGAAACTATTTATATAACAGTAAACATGGTAGTTCTCGTCCACTTAGGCCCTGTTATACCAAGTCCAGTTGGCCTTTATCTGAGAGTTGATGAAAACAAATAGCATGTGTAACCATGGTGAGATATCATTAAACTGCCAGTTGGAGCTACTCCCACGTTGGTTATACCGGGCCTTGACCATATTGGGCTGATCTGTGAATGAAACTAAACATAAGTAAACTTTTCTTCACAGTGTAGAAAATGACAAAAATAATTAGATGAGCGTAGTGAAGCTTTCCATTTCACACCCTGAAAAAAAATAAGCTTCGTTTTTATGTTTTTTTTTTTTTTTTTTTTTTTTTTTGTAATTATGTACGCGGCATACAGGTCAGAGAAATGAATCAATCAACTTGAAACTTTTTCTGAACGTTGGTGTCATACCAGAATAGGTTGGGATTGTTATTCAGAGGAATCGGTCGGAAGGTTTTTCCGCAAAATAATCGGAAACTTTGGAAAATCCTCATAAGAATAACCCGGAGGAAAAATACTTGAAAAACAAGAATTTTTCAAAAGCTCTCAAATTCTCACAGAATATGAAAAATACTATTATACACCTTTTTAGAGATTCTTACAACAATCGAATGAGAAATAATGAAGAAAACGCAATAAACGTGTACATTTTATTGAAATTTGGATCAATTGGTTTCGCAAAGTGTTTATGCGACAGGTTGCAGGTTACTATAAATATCAACAAGTTGCAGGTGAGGTTTTTGAACGTTTGAAGTAAGTCAAGGTTTGTAGATGTAAATTGAGCTGACAAGTTATTTTTCATTCTAGATTGCCATACTTCTAAGCTCATCTCACAACGCGATTCCCGCGTTTTCCTAGTTGTATTATCGATAACAGTGAGTTTATGAAAAATAAAGAGAAAATATTGAAACAAATAATAATGAGCGCTATTTTAATGATGAATAGATTGAGAAATTATTGTATTTTCAAGTTAATGTTTATTTCCTGAATACCTAATTTGAGCCTAGTTCATGAAAATTTCAATTTCCTCTGTTAGTGAAGTGAGGCCTCGAAATGGAATATAACTGAGAAATCAACCGTCAGTGAATCTCTTATATCAGTAGAGCGCGTCGTTAAATCCAAACTGAAAAAAGTAATCGAAATCCTTGGTCAAAATATGAGTTGGAATAATTTGTCTGATATCAATACATTTACTTTCTAATGTAGAATTGGGACCATTATGATAAATTTAAGATAAGGAGTAACAGTTTACTGATTTTATAAGATAGGCTATTCAGTATATTGTCAGTGGACACTTCAGTCAAGATCCATAAGTTAAATCAGTGAATATTAGGTTGGCCTTGAATTAGTTCATTTTATATTGATTTACTTCAGTTTTAAGTTGGCTAGGATTGGTTAGATTCGTCAGATGACGTTGGTTTAGATGAGGTTGCTTCAACAATATGAAAAACAAAAACAGACCCTACGTGTTTTAAAACACCCAAACCTAGGTGCGAATCATGCTTTCCTAGTATTATGTCAATATCTTCATACAAACCCAACTCATGTCATCTCCTAAACCTGCATAACTCACCTTGATCGGTTCTTGGTCCTTTGTCCTTGATCCTTAGGCCGGATATTTTACATATCTTCTACTCAAGTCGTGCCATGTCAAACAGTATCGTGGGCATGCATTGTTGATGAGACGCCATACTTGTGATGCAAGGCACGGCCCGTTAGTTACTCCGAGCTGGAGCTGGCCTGCACAACCGGTACCTTGGGGGCCGTGTAAATATGCAATGACGGTTACCCCTCCCCCCCCCAACCCCCCTTCACCCACCATCTCCCTTGAGTAGCGGCAACTGTGGGTTGTGAATCCTGCGGTGTGCTACTGAGTGCGTTATTTCGACCGTGTGTGAGATGAAGGAAACGTCATTGTGACGGGAGATAATGGGACTTTCTATTATAGCTATCGTACCGATGGGTAGGCAAAAGCATGCGAACAGTTATAGACTACACAATTGAGAACAAGCTGTTACAGCGGTACAAATTACACTAGTTTTCTCTGTATTATACTCTGCGTAAAATGTCAAGTTTCAATTATACACTTCATGAAAATAGCCTCTTCATGTATGAAAAAAAAAAAAAAAAAGTTCACTCCTCGCAGCATTTCTTCCTTCCATGGATATATATATATATATATATATATATATATATATATATATATATATATATATATATATATAATTATATTACCTCACCGAGATACGTCACTCCTGCGACCGATAGCGACATATGCTAGTTCCAATCTCAGCGGCCACATTGGGCATTTACAAATAGAATCCGAGCAAGGCATTCTATACTATCAGTAATATATGTCGAATATGGTGGAAACTTCCTGGTTTGCAAAGCGGTGTGAAGCTACAACCGAGACACAAATATGTACGCCTTCTTAATGTTGAGTAACGTATCTCGGTAATAGATTTATGTTCTGTCCACGATGAAAGTCTTTTTTGAGAACATTTTTCGCAAAATTTGAGGAAAACAATTCACTAGGCAACCAAATAAAAGTTGAGAATCACAGTAATCTAATTCGTAGTATAATTCAAATTTTGATGACCATTCAAAAATGAAAAGTCAAACAATTTAACCTCATGTTTCATAGCTCCGGAGAGATATCTGCATCAGATTCAGCATTTTGCACTGCCCATCACCTCACTCTGCATTCAGAGACGCCAATAAATCCCATTCATTATTGCAGTACGTCGCTGGACACAAAATATAAAAAATGTACAAAATTAATGATTTATAGATAATTTTTCAAGATATTTTTTATTCTTGTTCTCATATATGGTAATGATAATTACAATGTGCTCGTTACATTTTTCGTTCTAATGTTATCTGTCTGTCATAATACAGTTTATTATATACATAATAACATTATTATAACTACTATTTTTTCAAGACCATTTCACAACAGTTTTAATGACTGTTATAGTCTTTGTCTTAACTCACTTTCGAATATAGAAAACGTATGCTATGGTTAACAACATTTGTTTTAATTTTCATCTCAAGTTGGTCTTGGGAATCAATTTGAATCCATCCCGTTAGGTCTAAGACAAGTTGTGCTTGAGACGAACCAACCAGAAGTATCGAAACTAGGAAACTTTCCTGCGGGATGACATGCAGTGTAGATGATGTTTATGTTTTAGGTTTCAAACAGTTATGACTCAATTATGAACAGAGAAGGTTCATAGTGCGTTAGAATTGAGACAAAGACTAAAACACTCGCTAAGACTGTTGTGGAGCGATCTTTATCAATACATTCCATGGCAGTTTATTAAACGCCAATCAAAACGTTCAACGTGAATGTGACGTCATAGCATGACGTCACAGTCACGTGACAGTGCATATATTTATAATTATGTACATCAAAGAAAATAACTGATAACTTGAGCTGGCCTTCCATGAACGCGATTTGCGTTTTGCTTTCGCAAGGCGGTGGAGTTGAGGCGAGCTCAACAATCAGAAATCGCATAACTCTCGTCACTGATTGGTCGTTTTATCATCATGGTGGCTTATAAAACCGCTTAGCGAATTCGTTCAGCGAATAACGCTTTCATGGAAATCCAGCTTTACACAATGTATAGGATCAAATTCCACCAGCTGGGTTAATTAATCTCACAATTTGGGATGATTGATCTTTATCGCGTTATATTATATAGTCTATCAATTTAAAACGTTCTATAATTATTTTCTCTATTAATCACGATTTTATTTTCGAAATAAAATAAATAATATTTGAATGATATAAGGTCGACATTGATAACAAAGTTCGGATGGTCTCTATTGTTTTGAAGATGTTTATCCAATTTCTTTATCGATGGGAAATTGACATCAAGTGTAGCTTCAAAATCACAGACAATTTATGTCTTTCCATTCATCCATCGATGGTGTTGAATATATTTGATACAAATTGAAAACAATTGTATAGTTGTGTTATTAAATTCGGGATAGGATCCGATCTTGAGAGTCACTGCTCGAATGCGTGTTCATACCGCTGTGTTGCGCATGCGCTATAGCCGTCTATAGCAAAGAACTTATGGGAATGATAGAGGAAAACATTATTTCTTTGAGGTTGACTAAAAAAATAACCCAATAATCCTAATGACCTTCCGTAACCCTCGACCGCCTTTATATAAATGTAATATCATTTTTTTGTATATACAAACAGTTGCATGTGAGTGGTTTCCCCGCATATTGAAGGCCGAGATCGTACCGCTATGCTACGGTTCAACTCCGAGAAAACACCGGTATGACACAGATAGATGAGTATTGCGCAAGTTTCTGCGCAGTGAAGTTATTTCTGAAAATCAGATCCTACCCTGATTGACACATGCTATCAACATAAAAACAATACATAATCACAGTTGAAAATGAATCACATTTAAAAACACTTCTCTTGACGTTTTCGAACTCGATTTCATTTAGTCCCTATATAACATCCTCCGTTATCTTATGATTGGAAACTTTCGAATTGGCAATTACTGTTCTTGCCTCACGTTTTCATTCACTTTGTACACCTTTACACTAGTGTTCGTGTGTTTAATATCCATTTCCATATTCTACATCATATCTTCGTATTCATATCGATAAGAAACATTATTAAAATTGACAGTTCAAAAACAACCTTATTGCAGTATTTATAGAACAGTAACAGCTTCATTCATATATGTAGGTTCTAAACAACTAATATTCCACATGTTTTATCGAAAATGTCTAAAATCACGAGAAAAACTAAAAAAATCTAATTACATTATACCCTGCCTAGTTCAAAAGCCATCGTCACTCTTCTAGTTTCAAAACTGAAAAAGTTACATTACTTTTTTCATATATAAATTTGAATGATTCCATAATTTCATGAAGAAGGTGACTACGTCCCTATGTATGAATGCCCTGATTTCCCTATAAGAAGAACTTATACTTTGAAATAATGTTCAAATCTTATTATTTTGGCACATTTAAATTGAATATCCTAAGGTATGTGCTGGATGTCGAATTGCTCCCCTCCACTTCTACCCGTGTCCTTTAATACACCTTATATATTGCACTTTACACATTATTTATCATATTTTACCATGATATCGTGCCTACAACGTACTACAACGTATGTAGAACACGACTACTTAAATCAGGCCACGTTAGCACATAGACATATCTTACTCCAGAACGTACGTATAGCGTAGAACTTATAGAGTTCACTTCGCTCCATTATTCATTGGAAGAGAGCGACAAAAAAAAAACATGGACGTCGTTGCTAAGAGTCATGTAGCCTTTACCAACTTCTATCCGCCTTGATCTACTGTTTTACTATAGCGGGAAGTCCCATTTTAGCTCCATCCCACTCACTGTCACCAATATTGCGAGGTAAATAAATATGATTTTGTTGATTTAAATTGTGATTGATGAGTAATTGATACCTCAATAAGTATAATATTGAGATGAAAAAATGTACGGGACAAGTATAGTGGTGTTCAATAAATCTTATACTTGTATCCACGAAAGAAGAAAGTTGTATACCAACAAAATGAATACAAAACCACCGTGACGATTGTATAGCTGCGATGATATTATAATTATCAGGGCGAGATTTACGATTGATCAAGACAATTAACTTTATGGTTCAAAATTGTAAAATCCTTGAAGTTACTGCGAGATTATGCAATTTCCGAAGTTTGTGATAATTACTTAGTTGGCAGTCGTCTTCCTTCTTCCGAAGATATACTATATAGTATATTTCAAACTTTAGAAAAAAAAAATGAAAACAAATTCTGACATTTTCTCGAATACCATAACAGGAAATCGAGAAATCCAATTATCTATCAATGATTGTTACGAAACTAGAAGTTTCTAGGTCATGTCACATGTGATTATCCAGTTCAAATTTGATAATGTTATTCCAATAATTTTGTCTGCATTCAATGTTTGAATTTGAACCACCACCGACGGTATTTGTATTCTCAAAGTCACGTGATACTTGACCTCTTTTCTGAGCACTCAGAGAGTTCCACCAGAAATATAAATCAAACCAAGAATACTTTCATATTTGTTTGTCTGTTTGTTTTGTTGGAACAGTTTCATCTCAAGCGTCATATATAATACACTAATGTTTTGAACGAGCATAGGACCAGACAGCTCTGCTATGTAAATGAACAGAGGTCTCTTGGGAGCAGTACAACGATCGTGCCTTTATACTCGACTAAAATGTCAGTGAGGTTTTTCAAAATCACCTGTAAAGTATAACTATAAAATTACCATATTCAAGTGATTAACAATATTCTAATGGCATTGATATCTGAGTGAAAAAAGAAGTGAATGTAAAGATTTTTTGAATGTATCGAATTCGGAGGGAATTAGAATTTTCATTCGACTTTCATTTATTTAAATCGTTTCACAATGTCACAGTGGATCATTTCATTCGAGAAGGATTGTTGTACCATTCTATATTTGAATCAGAGAATTTAATTTGATCGCTCCATTTTTTTTTTTTATCTACATTAAAGGTGGTATGTCACTTCAGTAGGTAAGATATTTGAACAAAACAATTCTACTATTTTGAATCAATTTTGAATCTAGTACAATACTATGCTTTTAAAATCATATTTCGACTTGAAAAATTCAGTTTAGAATCTATTCATTCAAAAACCATAATTGAACAATAATGTTAATAAGAAAAGGTATGTCTTCAAATGTTTATCCTATAATATTTGGTGTTTTCTTTCAATTAGTTGGCTATACTAGATTGGTGGAAAATGTGTAGCATTAAAACCATGTTTTGGCAATGGGAAGATTTTTCTAACACTTTTTCTAGACTCTTTTATTATTAAACTATATTACAACTCTAGCGAATTTGTCTTATCAGAAAGCTTACACAGAATAAATATCTGTGTCACTAATCCAGATATAAACGGATTACTTTAGCTACAATGTTGAATTTTAAATTGTATATATATTATACCATAAAATGCCTATTGATAATTTATAAATATGAAACAATTTTTTATAATATAATGACGTATATACAGTGATGACGTATAAAAACATCAAACAGTTACTTTATTCTATTACAATTGTGTTGCTAGTTTCGAACAGTCTGTAGAGTTATACGTATTTCTTGATTCATATGGTTCGCCGTCGTCCCGCTAAAAGCGCCCGTGTTGGATAGGAAAGGGTGGGTAGTTGGGTGAGGGAGAAAGAGGGAATAGAATGTATCAATACCCTACCGAAAAAAATGCTTTTAGAACTGAACAATAAGTTCATTTATTGGATTTGATCGATAGACGAAATCACTGCTAGCAATAATATTATGGGCCCATATATATATATATATATATATATATATATATATATATATATATATATATATATATATATATATATATATATATATATATAAATATACATATATACATATATACATATATATATATATATATATATATATATATATATATATATATATATATATATATATATATATATATATATATATATACATACACACAGCTGTGGCTCAACTTTGCTTCAAACTTCATTTTTTCGAATCATATTTGAAAGAATTTAATCGAAGAACATTGAGTGTTCATATAAAATCAAACTTCAGTTAATTAATATGATTGAACAATTTTTCTATTGAGAAAAAAAAGTCTGTAAAATTTCGACAACAATTCAATTCATGAATATTATAGGCTCTCAATAAAAATGATGAGTCGAGATATCCCTGCAACATCTAAAGACTCGTATGGATGTAGTTTTAATATTGTTACCACTTCACGATGGTTCATTAATTCATCTTCCAATCATCCATTATTGTCCCCTTTGACCTCTTTACAATTTTCCACTGCAGTATTTCCTCTGTTGAGAAGAACAAATCGTATTTTTGTTTCGTCTACGTTCTACCAACCAGTACAAGTTGTTTGTACGTGTGAGGGGGGGGGGGGAGGAGGGAGGAGGGGGGAATTATATCGGTTGCCAAGGGAATGCTTCGTAACATAAGGTTAATTGAGATTAGTTAGACTTTGGTTGAACAACAACTGTATTGCTTGCCGGATTTCTAGATCGAGACGAGAGAAAGAGAAAGAGAGAGAGAGAGAACGAGGTTACAATTAGGTAATGTAGTAAAGCAAGTATCGGGGAGATGGGAATTGAATCAGAGAGAGTGAGAGAAAAGGGGATAGTGCACAGGTAATTGGACGGTTGTGCTGTAGGCAGTAGTTTGGGTCGAAAGTGCGAAGTTGCGTATCGAAGAGTAATCATGATTTATTGTACTCGGATGGAGGGCGTTATTGTTTCGCAAGGAAGTTTAATTATTAACTTAGTTATCAGAAGGAAAACGCTATTGTGAAGAAGGGTTGTCAAAAATGAGAAAATTCTGGTTTTATATTTAAGAAACAATTCAATCTAAGTTCTTTGCGTAGGATATGTATACAGCACCTTTGAAATATTATGGATAGTTATTAATTATTTGGAATGAAATTAGTTGAATCAGTAATCATATTTAAGTATGGCCAATTCTATCTGTCGACGTCATCTACCAATTGTTACAACAATGGAATTTCTGAAGACTTTTAATGCTAATAATGAAAATGACAAAGTGCCATCCAGTGGCAGGGTTGACCTTAGATCGGATGTACTATATATAATATATAGTAGGGAATGTATAAGTATTCACATTTATACAACAATTATAAATTTTGGCAAACGCGAATTATTAGTGTAAAGATCGCACGTCCTTACGATTCATTAACACAAAGCGATTGTCTGTTTCGAGCCACTGTCACTAGTGTTGGCGACAAAGAATTTGAAAAAAGAACTTCTTTCAAAAATGTTTCACCTTTCGTCGACGACAAAATTACTATTCAACACGAACATGGCACCGGGAACAAAAGGAAAAATAAACTTTCTGTTAGGGATTTGTTTGAGGAAACTTTCGGGGATATCGGGTCTTGAGCAATGGCCACGACGACGCTAATACCGAAAACAACAACAACAACAACAACGACGGCATCTTACACCGTCGTCTCGTGCTCCATATGAATGAACTCCACAGACTGGGCTGGTTGTCAGGAGGACGTGGTCGACGTGGACGGATGTATCAACATCTCCTCCGTCGGCACCCTCCTCGGTCCCCCGTTATCATTCCTCTTCCCTATCTTCCCGTGCCTCTTCCTCCTTCTCAGCACGCGTATCCGGTGCCCGGCCGCGATGCACAGGAACAACGTGAACGAGACGACCGCAGCCACCGCACCGCCGAGCATCGTGTAAAACCCGCCGGGAATATACGACAAGAACCGACGTTTTATATCGCAATGAGATCCGTCTTCGTCAAAACCCGACGGACAATTCTCTCGGCCGTCACACCAGAGACTCTCGCTGATGCACGCGTTCAGCTCGGGACAGTGCGTCGGGCAGTCCCAGTCGGCGGGCAACGTGTCGTTGTCGGTGATGGGGGGCGCGTCGATGTGCAGCTGCTGGAGGAGGGAGGACCGCGACCTGGAGATCTCCAGCCAGTTGAGCGCGGCGATGCCCGGCTCCAGACCGATGAACTCGACGAGGAAGCTGGAGGGGCGGGGGGGCTGGAGGTAGAAGGTGGGGGCGTTGTTGGAGGTGGCGTCGGTGAAGCTCACGCCGAACCACTCCTCGGAGAAGATGTGGATGGCCATCTGGCGGGGAGCGTTGGGCGAGGATGGACATACGATTCGCATCAGCCTGTTGGGAGAAGAAGAAGACGAGTTAATATGGGTTATTTATTGTCTGCATATTTTTTCCATGGCCTGTAGTTATATTCCAATATGTCTATAGGTTTTTCTGGCATTATTTCCTTCACCGTGAAGTGAGGGATATATATATATATATATATATATATATATATATATATATATATATATATATATATATATATATATATGTATATATATATATATATATATTTGAAGCTTTCACGACTCATTTCATATTTTATATTCTATTCTCAATGGTGAATTGAAGTCGTGTGAATATTGGAGATGATTATGTATTTTAAAAATAAAACACACACACACACACATATATATATATATATATATATATATATATATATATATATATATATATATATATATATATATATATATATATATATTGTTATCGCTTTGAGAAAAATCATTGTAAATTAACATTGAAGGAATTACACACAATACTGTTTCTTATAGACAATGAAACAATATTCATAATTTTCCATTTGAAACATTTACGTGAGGAATATTTTCCTTCATACATGATATAATTGATGCTATTCGTGCAAGTTACGCCCTAGGCCCACGCCTCCACCAGTCACGTGGTTTATTGCTTCTACTAACCCATTGAAACGAGATATTTACTTTCAATTGTTTCTCACAGTGGTTACCAATGTTGGCATGGCGTGCAACTCGATGTTGCGTGCACAATCAATGGTGAACTCACTTTGGTGAAAATTATGTTGAATTAACGGGAACCTACTCACAGCGTCTTCATTTTCATTTTCAACCTGAAATATAAACGATCGAAGAGACTCTGCTTCTGGACATATTGTAGTGAAACTGCTTCACACCATTCAGAGAAGTATCTTATAGAATACTGTCGATCCATAATGAACATTCACAATATGTTACATGTTATTAGACGAGCTTTAGCGAGGATTCAATTCGACATACTGAAAAAAATTGGTGTTCGTTTTTATGTTTTTTTTTTTTATATTTTTTTGTTGGTTCTCCACAGGTCAAACGGCTACAGCTATCAACTTCAAAATTTTTTCCATCATGGTTCCTCATAGAAATTAGATCTGTATAGTTTTGTGACATTATCAGATGTCAACCTTTTTGTTTATGAATTTTAAAAATTTCAAAAATACTCATCAGAATAACACGGCGGAAAAAAAAGAAAATATTTTTATTTAAAAAAAAAAAATGAAATTTTGCGCGAAGTTGGGTTACATTTTGATACACATTTCTGAAAACTTTCAGCTTGATCGGGTGAGCCATTTTTTCAGAAAAACCATAGAATGTTCTAAAGTGGTACCACTCGAAGCAGTTTTTACCCATTTCTGAATTAAATGTCACCCAATTGGCGAATGTGAGCAAAAGTTTGGTCATAAAAGTCGACATATTATTACTATCCACCCGTCCAACAACGCATATATGGCGTTTTCCTAGTTTGTATGTAACGGTACGCTGTGAGGTAAAAAATCGATGACACAATCATCGACTCACTGTTACATACAATCGATCTTTCTATATTTTTCATTACGAAATTCGATCTTTTTCACCATTTTTGATGAAAATTTTCTGCACTTTAAAATGTATTCGTTGATTCTGTATCTTGCAATGTTGAAGTTTCGTTTCTACCGACAGAACCACCCTGGCGGGAACTTTTTGCCCTGTGTAGACTGGGGTCGCTTTAATACTGAGTATTCTCACTTTTTCTTGTCGTGAGATGAGAGCACGTGACCGTCGTACACAAACAAATAGGAACGTTCAAACTGTAAATATTTTAACTGGTGTATTGCAGGAAAAACAGTTATCTTTTTCATCTAAATGTCTTTTTAAGAGCTCAAATAAGTTTCTAGATGGTTATTATTTCTATATTGACTTTCAGAAGTTGATTCACTGTTCTGTACACGTGTGATCACATGGAATATCTTCCACGGAATCAAAATTGTGATAATTCCTATCCATAATGTGTCGATGAATAGTCTTACTGACGTGCGTGGAGTGAGAATATACTTCCATTGGCTGCCGGTTTGATTGCGTATATCATAAGTGAACTTTCTTTGAGATGTACTCAATATCTCTCTCTCTCTCTCTCTCTCTCTCTCTCTCTCTCTCACTCTCTTTTCCTCCTTATACATCTCTCTCTCTCTCTCTACCTCTTTCTTTTGTCTTCCTTTCTTTCTTTCTTTCTTTCTTTCTTTCTTTCTTTCTTTCTTTCTTTCTCTCTTTCTTTCTTTCTTTCTTTCTTTCTTTCATTCTTCCTTTCTTTCTTTCTTTCTTTTTTTCTTTCTTTCTTTCTTTCTTTCTTCCTTTCTTTCTTTCTTTCTAGAAAGAGAGAGAGAGAGAAAGAGAGAGAGAGAGAGAAATAGTGCTTTAACGACCACGAATGTGTCTGCAAATGTACACTTTCATGATTATTGATGATTCAATATCATTAATCCATAATTCATTAATTATACACATATATATATATATATATATATATATATATATATATATATATATATATATATATATATATATATATATATATATATAAAATTTGAATAATTATATGAATAATATCAATTATCCACCCGAATCTACATACTGTAAATCTGCATAAATAAATAAAAATATGTGATACAGAATGATATTCATATCTAGCTAAGACTTCGCGGCGTAAAAATGAGATATTTCTCTACTTATTATTTCGAAAGGTATGTTCTGATAACATAATATAATCACATAGTAACGTAACAAGGGATACGTTCATCTGCCGGAAGGAACAACCGAATGAGGCAATGCGAGTAAAGAAACATCTGTTTCAGTAATACGATTCTCGTCGGATCTCATTAAAAATCTCAAAGAAATGTTCGGTAATATTTTTGTTCTTCTATAGCTGTTTCAATAGCATGTTATTGACAATGCCATTGCCTTTGATCAGTTCGCATGAGTACAATCATTTCCTTACATTTCCAGATTCGATCTCGAGTATAACTGGTGAGCTCGAAATGGATTATAGAATCGTAAAGGGAAATTGCAGTGTATACTTTGATAGGGGTTGTAGCTCTGAAAGGGTCTTTTCCCATTTTGAGGAAAAGGAAACTATTGATACACTCATTCAAAGCAATTACGTTCATATCGTTTTTATATTAATTTCAAATAACTATTTATACTGATACTTTTTCATTATTTTCTACCATGATACTCTCACTAATCGATCTTGTCTGGGGAAATTGAGGAAATATGAGTTGAACTTTTTGGAATAGGCATGGAAGTATATTATATTGAGTATATTAAGTATATTGAGTATATTGAGTATATTAAGTATATTAAGTATATTGAGGAAAGGTTTAGAAAGTCAACGTTTTCAAGCAGCTATGGTCACGATTACAAAATTGAGAGAATAGGTAGAAAAAAAGTGTCTGAACTCATTTTGAAAATATATCATTTCGGAATTATTATTAGGCCCTATTGTTGGAATTTTTTTTACTCGAGTCATTATTATCACTTTTTTATATCAGACTTCATTATGGAGAGAAAATATCGTTTTTTTCACTTGCATCAATTTTATTGACAAATGGTAATGATAGCCCATATTTAGTTTTGTAAAATCATATTCATAATATTATCATCTACTGAAAACGTCATCATTTTGTTCGAATAACATTTTTTCAAGTACCTTCAATAGTCTGTTGAATGATATATTCGCCTGAAATTTGAAACTTGCATGTAGAAAGATAAGGCAATGACCCAAATTTAAAAGATATATATCAAAATTTGGTCCGCTCAGCCTATTACTTGTTCTGATATATATATATATATATATATATATATATATATATATATATATATATATATATATATACATATATATATATATATATATATATATATATATATATATATATATATATATATATATATATATATATATATATATATATATATATGTATATATTTTTTTATAATAAAATCGAAACTTGATACAAAATCAATGTTCCCCAATAAAGGCTATATGGATGGAAAAAAATCTGATATTTATACTCAGCACATCAAAACGAATCAACTGATGAATATTCATAATTTTTCAATTCCCCTGAAATTAAGATGGAGGAACTTTGAACCGAAACTCATTGTATTTCGACAACTTGAAACATAAAATTCCTTTCCACTCTCGGACGCCACATTTTTTTTTTATATCAAATCGATATTGTATCTCACTTTCTGTGGAAGAATTTCCACATCGATTCATCTAAATGCGCTTCGAAGTCTGGCGTGTTTTCTACTCGGAAGGTCGTGTTTTTCGTTTTTCAGACTGTCGGTCCTGGTCAGTTGAACACAATGCAATGAAAAAAGACTGATAATTTATCAGCACCAAACAGGGAAACCTCGGGATGAAGGTTGCTATGGTGCATGACAGTTGTTCTGCTAGGAACTTGCATTCTCTTTTTTTTTCTCGATCAGAATTGTTCGTTTTTCCATTTTTTTTCTGATGATATTATGTGCCGTTCGTTTTCGTACACTGGGAATCTTGTTTTTCTATTTTAACGAATTCAATTTTCTGATTTCTGAATGAAAATAATTTCATTAGATGAGATTCATTAGTTCTATATTCTCCCGGCTGTCAAAGTTCCCAAGTACCGTACCTATATAACCACCTTCGTAATCTCTGCTATATTTCATTCACATTTATATATATATATATATATATATATATATATATATATATATATATATATATAAATATATATATATATATATATATATATATATATATATATATATATATATATATAAACATATATATATATATGTACATATATATATATATATATATATATATATATATATATATATATATATATATATATATATATATATATATATTGATAACCGAATCGAAAATAAATTTTGAATTATTTTCAATATAAAAGGTTGAGCCCTATCAGCTCTTTAAAACCGCCAAAAAGTGTTGAGAAGCGCAACAGAAATCTATGGTCGGCATTGAAGCGTTTAGTTTTGGAAGATGATGATATTGGTTACCATGGTTACCATCAGACGACAACCAATAGGGAACTGACGGTTTTCAACTGAATTAAACTTTTTCATCACCAAAGGGCATATTGTGAGATATGCTGTTCGCATCGTGAGCTCGTATCTAAGGAAGAATGTATTTTACCAAAACAAAAAATACAAATATTACAGTTTTTTTAAAATATTTTTTGGATATCCAGGTATCGTATCATTTTTCTGGCTGAGATTCACGATTAAAAATGAAACTTCATCTTCCAAATATTCAGTGATCGAAATTTCAGTGATTTTTTTCGATAACTAAAGTTTTTACAATATTATTCAGTTGGTGGAACCAATCTGAGATTGGTTGAATGAGATGAATTTTATCCTCAAGGTGCTTCGACACCGAAGTCATTTCTCACCGCGTCAATGCTTATATGAAATCACTGATAAATTACCAACTAAAGTTGATATAAATTACCGAGGCCTACCCTTATTGGTTCTCGGATATGCAAGTAAACCCAAATTATGAAAAGATAATCCTTATCACTTTGCCTCGAAACGATATTTCACAAGGCTTTAGTAAATTGTTTTCGTAGCTGATATAAACCCGCTGCCTACGTCATTACCCGAGCCGTTCTGTTGACTGACTGATAGTCAAGGAGGTGCCAGGTTAATAGTGGAGGCGCCACATCAGAGTAATCACCACGATAACAAATCGACGTTCTTAATCACCGGGAAACGCGTGACACCTCCATTAAGGTTGTCAAGGGGTAATTAATATAAACGTACCTTGGTGGAGAGTTGATCGATAGATTACAAATTGTGACAAAGATGATAGGAGAATGAATATATGCTGTGTGTATAAGTGATTCTGTGTTTTTTTCTCGGATAAAATTGTCATTTAGCGTATACAATTTCATTCTGTAATTGTTTTTTTCTAGTGTATGTTGATTAGATCTATCGAATGAAGCCACCACATCGTTGAGAGTTGCTATTATTATATAGTTTAAAACTTACTCGAAGGATTATGCATGAATGTACACATGAACACCTCCCATTCTTTGTGGGAGTGCTTCAAAACGCTTTCAATGGGTCGCTAAAAAACATTATGTCAGCCACAACCCTTGGCCAAAAGTTTATATATAATAATAAAAAAAAAAAAGAGGAAACAACAAATGTAATTTGTCGCGATGCGATATAACACAATATCACCTTTTTTGAATTCGTTCTTATGCGGGCTTCTTATTATTAATCAACTTATTTCGCACTAATGGCAGTTCTTCTTTATTTTTCTTATTTTACCGTTATATACGTATTGAATTTATTTGTCATTATCTCCATGTGGTGTTATTCTATTTAATATTTGTCATGTAATTGTTTAATGAGAATAAAAAACATGTTGAAATTGAAATTGAATTGAATTGTGTCATAAAGCTCGGTTTTAGGCTTTTGCAATCATTCCTCACCGGTATACTAATTTTTGATCATCATTTATTGTTGAAATACGTGAAGAAAAATATATTCCGTTGATTTATTCTACTTTTTGCTGTTTTCTAATCTCCCTCATTCTGTTCTGCCCACCAGGTGACAACTGAGAGTTGGCTAGCGACTGCACATCCTACTGTTAAGAAGGTAAGGTGACATCATTTGTGGAATAGTTATGCATAATAGTTTTTCTGCTGTGAGGTTGACCTTACTGCAAACTCCGGACGCTCAATGCACTCTTCAACGCAGAGCTGAATGCTAATGAGAAGGCTGTGGTTTTTACTGCACATTGTTGACATTTTTTGTTCTTTTTTTACGAAAAAAACATTATCTAACTACGTTATGGTGAGATTGGATAATAGGGTCTTTGCTTTTACCAGAAATGACAGATCTTCATGAATACCTTTATGCATATTTCATCATATTCAAGTGAGTTTTGAAGTATAATAAACATTTTTAATGTGTGGATGCTTCATTCAGTTGATCCAATCAGGTGATCTATTAAGAAACATAAACTTCATGATCAAAAACTTGGATTCACAGAATTAAAATTGACAATTTCACCTCTGGTTTCAGTAACGATTATATATATATATATATATATATATATATATATATATATATATATATATATATATATATATATATATATATATATTTATATATATACATATATATATATACATATATATATATATATATATATATATATATATATATATATATATATATATATATATATATATATATATATATATATATATATGGAGATATATATATATATATATATATATATATATATATATATATATATATTTATTTATTTAAATGAATATAAATATGACTTTTCGTTACGTCCATCGCTTTTAGGTTTTGGCATTTGACCACGCGTTGCATGACAGTTTGATTTTTTCATTAACTGATATTGGGATGGTTTTATTCTTCACTTTTATTTGTTGGTTCTGAGTCACTGTAATCACGTTTCTGCTGGAAATTTTCAGCAATTTCATTGTTTTTTTCAGCAAGTCTGTCTCTAAGTGACTTGTGTCACTTTCATTGTTGGCTACATGTGGTCAAACTAAAATATACATGTCAAAATGGAAGTCATTTACTGGTTGTTATTCATGATATAATTATTTACAGATATACCACATGAGAAAAAGTGAAATTTGAATGAAATTAAATATTTTAAATCAAATTTATTCAACACTATTTCATCTGGTATATCTGTGAATAATTTCATCATAAAATAGATATGTTGAAACAATGCAAGTAAGAAATACTACTTGGGCCAGGTATTACCAACGTGGGAGTAGCTCCAACTGGCGGATAAAAGTTGTTATCACCATGGTTACCTGTGATATTTGTTTTCACCAACTCTCATATAACTGCTAACTGGACTTGGTAATACCGGGCCTTAGAGCAAAGATCGAAATAAGATTAAATCCACCAATTACTCTTAACCATCAAATCCCTTCCTCGACTCACCTTGCCGGTCGACCGGCGTACAACAGCACCCGATTCTTCGTCGGACACCTCGGAGGATCATCCGCTCCCATTTCCGCCGGCAGGAAGCTCCCCCAGGTCAACAAGAACAGACTCTTGTTGTCGTGCGCCTCCACCAGCCAGGGCAGTCCCTCGCAGTAGATGTCCGGCCGACTATGCGGCGGACTCACGAACTCGATCTCTCCCCCCGATCCTCTCAGTCGTTGTCGTCGGGGACATTCGGGAGCTCGCACGATCTCAAACGACGCGTGGAAATAAATGTCGAGATAATCCTCGGTGATATTAAAACGTGACACAATGAAATGTATCTCTAAATAACGTGAATTAGATATGAACACTAACGGTCTCTGGGCGGATGTGCTTTGCAACGTGGTATTGTCACAGAAGCACGCGCGCGGTACGCGAACATCCCGCCAGGGGGTCTCGAAGATTGTCAATTGAGCACTCCTCCCCGCCGTGTCTTCGCGCACACAACGGGGCCGATTAGTATGCGGATCAGCCTCCGTGATACATGTACCATAATCTCCGAACGATGCATTATGTAAAGTTAATCTAATCTTCTCGCCGACACCGGATTCCAATCTATAGACACAAGATAAGTTGGTAGCGCCACCGCGGCCGTAAAGGAACACATTACGCGGGGATCGGATGTCGCCAGAGCGGACCTTCCTGAATACTCGCGAGCAAGGCTGTGGAGGGGGGTCTTCCCCACGACGCCCCAACCACGGCTCACCTCCTAAACGCGTATCGATAAACTCGTATTTCAACTTGAATGTCGCTGGGTGTAGAGCAGTACCCTCTTCCGAGTAATGTTTCATCGTTAACGTGGTGGTCGTCGAGATGTAGCTCTCCTCCAAGGAGCACGGACGTGTCGCTCGCGTCATGTTGCTCAGACTGGTGTGATCGCACAGCTTCGGAGGATCGGAATCACAGTGGTCGCCTAGGAGTATGTCGTCGCCGACGCCGCCGCCGCCGCCGTCCCAAATGCGAAGCCGCGTGAGACAGGAGGCGGTCTGGTTCTTGGTGGCGCGCGTGGTGATGACCTCGCGTGGCGGCAGCAGAGGTTGGTGGGAGTACGAGATGAAGTAGATCCAGACGCGGTCGGTGGGCTGGCCAACGAAGCGGTAGGTGCAGGTGGTGTTGGGGGGGA
>OZ023333.1:36622687-36652687 GCA_964007535.1 Brachyptera risi | reverse complement strand
CCCAGTGTCGATAAAAACACACCTAATATCTACACTCACCGACGCAATTCCGTCTGTCGATAAAAACATACACATCTACACTTATCGACGCAATTTCCTGTGTCGATAAAAACATACACATCTACATTCACCGACTTAATTCCCTCTGTCAATAAAAATACACACATCTACACTCATCAACGCAATTCTTTCTGTCGATAGAAACATGCACATCCACACTTACCGACGCAATTTTCTCTCGATGAAAACACACACATCTACACATCTACAATTACCGACGCAATTTTCTCTGTCGATAAAAACACACCCAGTATCTACACTTACCGACGCGACTCCCTCGAATAATCCAACGAGTCCGAATCGGTAAACACGACATCCACATCCAGTTCGAACCCTCTGAGCGGCGACGGGACAGTAGCCGAGTGCAGAGGTATGCTGAACGGCGACGAGTGAAACGCCACGAGCATTTCCGACCCTCTGGACACGACCTTCGGCAACCAGTCCCCTCCGCAGAACTTGACCAGCACCGGATCGTCGGTCGACGCCCCGTCGTAGAATATCAGGTGATCCCTTTCCCCCGTACAGTCCTTCCACGTCTTCAAAGCACGGCCAGTTTTATTCATACTAGCCATCGCGACCGATCTCTTGATCTGCATTTTATGTTCACTCTCTTGTCGCACTGAGATCATAGCATGTTTACAATTAGGCACATCCTTCTGTCGGAGAGTCAAATAACAAGTTACATTCCGCGGATACATCCCTGGATAGTTCGGGGATTGTAAACGACATCGTTTCCGGTAACATTCGTAAAAGTTTCTACTGCAATATGTCCCTGGGACGACTTCACCTCTTTCCAGAGGGGCCCCTACACTCCCGAATCGTACAACGGCCTCGTCTCGACCGACAAACTTGTAACGGAGTTTGTATTCGAAGGGCGTTGTTAGGTGGTGAGGCGATTGGAATAGTTTGATGGAGACGGTGACGGTCGTCGTCTCGCTGTAGTAGACGGCGTACCCGGAGGAGGATCCACACCAGGAGCCCCCCGTGAAGGGGCGGCCCAGTTCGGACAGCTGCATGTAGCCGTCGGGGCAGCCGTCGAGGGCGGTGGCTTCGTAGCGGCCCACGTTGAAAGCGTCGAAGATCAGCTGGAAAAAAAGAGAGAGATGGAATTAGTGGCGGACAGACGTTGCGGTAGATAAATAGCGAGAGAGAGAGAGAGAGAGTCACTGGTCGATGTGACATCATGTGGTGATATTGTTCTGGATTTTTCATTTTCATTCATTTTGGGTTTAACGACGCACCATGCGGATAACTAAGATCTATTTACGTCGGATGAATGATTAATGAAATAATGGGATGAAGGTTTCTTAGGTATTGGGAGGGATATTGGGAAGGAAGCGGTCGTGGCCTACATTGTAGGAACCATCTCAGCATTATAGCCAAGACTGCAGAGGGAAATCACGAAAAACCCCTGTAAAGATGGACGGTGGCAGAGTTCGAACCAGGTCCGATATGTCCCTTCACCTCCCGGATCACATGGAGCAAGTGCATTAACCACTGCGCTGCATATGTGATGGTTCAACACTTCCGGAATATGTTTTTAAGCATCTTATCGTGAACATGAAAAATCATACTACCCCCAAAAATGCCACAATAGTACAAATATAACGGTATATTTGTGTTTATTATATTGGCAGACGTTTTTCTCATTTCGCGAACACAAGAGTATAAATCAAAACTTGCTCGCTAGTTCTGTGCACGAAGCGAATCGATATATTTTCTACATTAGTTTACCATCTCTACTGGAGTCGATTTATATTCTCGCCACGTTTCTCATTATTTTCTACTATTTCTTCTCTACTCTGTCATTTCCGGTTGATTTTGCGGCTACTTTGCACTATTACATTTCCTTTGTGAGCCTCGCTACACACACAGTCTGTGCTCATTAAGTTCGTCTCACAATCTTTCGAATACAAGTTTTTATTCATTGGACTTTGTCTTGTTAAAAACAGACCGAAAGGTTCGTTTATTCGTCTCATTAGATGAGCAATAGTGAGGACTAGATAGATACATATAAATGAGAGCGGTCATAGCAGCCATGTTTTGGCCAATTAAGTCTTCTTATTTCCAAGTTATCACTAATTCAAATGGCTCATTATCAGTTAAAATCAATTCAATTTATAATGTTTTAACATTTGCTTGTGGATATTACTCGCAATTCCAAGTGATTCTCTGTCAATTTGATCTGAATTTTGGAAATTTTCCAATGTCTAAAGTATAATATGGCTGCTAAAATTTTATTCCATGAGATTCATAATTTTATCCAATCTCATAACAAAGAATAGACGTTAAGAAAGGGAACACCAATTTTTTTACAGAAAAACTTGACCACAATATTCCCTAATATATAAGCTCTATATAGCGTAAGATATATCTCATATATCTCTCATCTTACTACTCTTATGGAGCTTGGTGAGTGTTTTTTTCACACATTTTACAGATAAAATGGTGTGACCGATCAATCTGATATTTTTTGGGGTCACGCAGACTTATCTGGCTTGGGAGGGTGGTGTTGAGGCCAAATCGATCATGAAAATTTTAAAAATCAATCAAATTGATAATATGTCAACATTTTTGCATGTGGATAATCCTCAAAATTCCTAGTGATTTTCTGTCAATTTGATCTGAATTTTGAAAATTTTCTTATCTCTATAGTATATCTTGGCTGTTAAAATTGTATCTTATGAGATACATAATTTTGCCACTTTTGCCACTTTTGGGTAAAATAATAAGGAAAACCACAGAAAAATAATATAGGCTATATATATATATATATATAATAAGAAGTATTGGATGAGTGATGTAAAGAATCAATTTCACCGTACTTGAAAAAAAGTTGTTTTTTTGTTTTATGTTCGCGCTCCACAGGTCAAACGAGAGCACAAATTGAGTTGAAAGTTGGCATAAAAAAGTGTCATCGTCTAACTCGATACTATATAGTGTTGAAGCAAGATCGGCTTCTAGGAAATTCCACTCGAAGTTTTCAAAAGACCGTAAGAATAACCCAGAGACAAAAATCCGGAATAAATCCTTCGAATGAATTCATATTTTCGAGAAATTTGTATATAATAATAATATACGTTATTTTTCAGAGTTGTACATGAATTGGATCAGTCGTTCTAATAAGAAAAAAATAATGTACTTATTTTTTACTTTTCCCATCAATCGAAGCTATTAACAAGTCTATAAGAAATTCAAGCAACAGGTATAACCAATCGGATTGTGAAATGATTAAAATGAGTGATGAATATAACATGAAGGTTATGATTCTGAACTCAAGGTGCGTATAGTTTTCCATATACATATTCTCAAATCGCTCATCCGACATCGTATATGTTGCGTTTTTCCCAGTAATAATATAAACCATAGTATGTGTAGATAATATAATATTACTATCCAATTGACGAATCGCAGTCTCCACCCCCCATGACGTCGCAAATCATACCGTCCAATCAACAGGGCTGTTATAACTGTAGTGAAATTCAAATATCCAATCGGGGTAATTCCAAATGACCACAAATGATATAGATCCAACTGGCCTACTGATGAATCCACGCCCATTTCGATTCGTCAATTCAACCAACAACTCAACCTGAACTTCAACTAATCCAGGGTAAATAAAACCGACCCTTAGCCACGTATATCTCATTAGTGTGATAACCAGGCTAATTGGAGTGTGCATGAAGTGAGCAGCGAGGCGAGGTCCAGGATCACGCTGTCGCAACATCGCTGCCACGTTCAGACACGTGTCGGCTAATTGTCTGGACAGTGCGAGATTTGTAATGAGCCAAGTGATGGCGATTAGATCCCGAGTCTGGACGAAGAACTCCAGACGCGACAATGACGAGGCACTCCAGACGCGACAATTGTACAGTTGAAGCACTAGGTTTGGATGATTGTTTAAATGGTGTAGTACTATTTGATATTTGAACGGTTTTGTCTTGAATGATGAATTATGGGAAAAGATTGATTTTTTTATATTTTTGGACAACAGATACCAGACGACCTCGATGTTCAACATATATATATATATATATATATATATATATATATATATATATATATATATATATATATATATATATATAATATATATATATATATATATATATATATATATATATATATATATATATATATACATATACATATATATATATATTATATATATATATATATATATATATATATATATATATATATATATATATATATATATATATATATATATATATAAATATACATATATATATATATATATATAAATATACATATATATATATATATATATATATATATATATATATATATATATATATATATATATATATATATATATATATAGGTTATATATATATATATATATATATATATATATATATATATATATATATTCATTTATATTCATATATATATATATATATATATATATATATATGAATATATGAATATATGAATATAAATGAATATAAATGAATTTTATGGAGTTCGAGTAATTTTGAAGTGGTGTTTTTAGAAAATAATCGATCCTATTTGACCAAAAAATTATCAGTTCCAAGTTGGATAAGTCTGTGTGTGCACAAGAAGTTTCAATTGAATCTGTCACACCGTGCAACCTGTGCAGTGCATTGAAAAAAAAAACGCAGATGAATCTCCGTAAGAGAATGATGCAGAAATTAAGGTAGGTTCATAGAGCCACGGCATTTTTGCCGGCCGGCAATCTTGTCGGGCGCCGTTGGACGTCAAATGATTTGTACCGTTCATACTACCACGGCAAACTATCGCCGACTCAAGGCAATTATATATCGAATCGATGCGATAACCATGGCAACGTCGATAGTGATTGAGTTTGACAGTCGATAGTTCGTACGCAGAACACATAGTTCGAGTATAAACGTGGCCGTGATGTCGTCTACGTCATCACGGCAAGTTTGTCGTCCGGCAAAATGTTCAACTTCATTCAACTTTCAAGGCCACAGTGAACGACAAGCCCGGCAAGTCTGTGATTGGCTCATTCATTTTGACGGCACGGCAAATTCGTGTTGCCGTGGCTCTATGAACGTACCTTTATCCTCTCTATCGCTCATCCACATGAGTATCACTCTCTCATGAGCATCGACATAACTTATACTAGGATCGAACTATTGATTGCTTCATGATTCTCTACATTGTTGTTGAAACCAAGCTCATTGAAGTGTCTGCTTATAGGCTTCTGTCACGTAACAAATAACAAACAATAGTTACCATAGCAATACAGCGAACTGGTGGACTACCAAATATACTGATTGGTCAATTCCAACTGGTACACATTGTTGTCTGTCTCTTGCAACAATGAGTGACGTCACTTGACAGAACCCTATTGTTGGTACAAAGCCTATTGGAGTGTCTGCTTATAGTCGGAACAAAGCCTATTGGAGTGTCTGCTTATTGTTGGTACAAAGCCTATTGGAGTATCTGCTTATAGTCGGAACAAAGCCTATTGGAGTGTCTGCTTATTGTTGGTACAAAGCCTATTGGAGTGTCTGCTTATTGTCGGAACAAAGCCGAGTGCCTTCTTACTGTCGGAACAAAGCCTATTGGATGAGTGTGTGAACCTACCTGCACCAGCTCGCCGTGACTGTGACCGTTGGCCGTGAACGTGAGGTGGCAGAGGAACGGCAGGCGATCTTGCAAAGGCTTGCCAAGCTGCAGCTCGTAAGTCTTGCCCACGTCGCCGTAGTACGTGCGATTACACACTGGAACAACAACAACAACAAACAGGTCACTCGGATTGTTCAGGGAGAACCTGTTCATTCGTACCCCCGTATAAGCTAGCTGTTGTGGGGTCGTTGGGTAAATGATAACCATCATCAATCTTCATCGTGAGGTAAAATTGATTGATGCAAATATCTGGTTTTACTATGTCATACAAATGATGTTTTCACTTTTGATTTCGCAAATTTCTCATCCGTTCAGTGCAATTATTGTCCACATTTTATGACATGTTCATTAATTCTGTGTCTCTCTCACTGCTACTGCGTGAAATTGTGAACGGGAACATTAAATAGCACTGGAGAAACCTTGATCCGTGATATGGGTCCACGGCTAATTTCTGTTGTGAATTACTCTTTCGCCCTGGAAACAGGCTTATAACAGAACACAGATATTTTTGACGTGAGACGTCTGTAAAATCTATATTAGGTGGCATTCTGTGGATTCAAGTTTCACAAACCTCGTCGTACGAAGGTCGTTCACCAAGGTGGGGAGTATGAAGAGCGAATACTGAAATAGATATACTTCCAAGAATGAACGTGGGCTTGACGTGTTTACTTAAAAAGAGGATGACCTATTCGAGGAAACGATCATAAACTAACCGAAGAACCCTAACCTCAGCTCCTCTGTGCCTCTAACCAATTCCCAGAAATAGTAGCTTCCACGGCATTATTACACGCCAATCCCACCTTCACACTTGGAAGTATCTCTATTACACTATTCGCTCTTCAGCGCCCCCACCAAGGTCTGGTTTACCTGGAGCGGTAGCGGGGAAGCAAGAGAGAAAAACTTGAGCACACGTGAAACATCGCACTATCGAGGTGGTGACATGAGACATCTCTCTCTCTCTCTCTCTCTCTCTCTCTCTCTCTCTCTCTCTCTCTCTCTCTCTCTCTCTCCATCTGTCTCTATCTCTCTCTGTTTCACACACACACATCACAGCTGTGACGTACGCTCGAGTAGCTTTTTGTCTCATCTGAAAGACCCCTCTATACCGTTCCCCGACAAGTAAGCTACTCATGTAGAAAGGCATAAAAATATGACAAGGTTTAGGCGGAACTTTGCGGCCACTTCGTTTCCATGCAAAACCCTACATTCACTTCTCAAAAGATAGAATGTTTAAAGCAATTTGGAAAAATATGCAGGATGGTATTTGTGAGAATCACCCCAATTTTTTTTTTCACGGATTTGCAGTTAGAAAACGCAATGTTCATGCTGTATATATATATATATATATATATATATATATATATATATATATATATATATATATATATATATATATATATATATATAGATATATATATATGTATATGTATACATATATATATATATATATATATATATATATATATATATATATATATATATATATATGTATATGTATACATATATATATATATATATATATATATATATATATATATATATATATATATATATATGTATATACATATATATATATATATATATATATATATATATATATATATATATATATTATTATATAACAGATTTTAATGTAAGATTCGGTAACACGACTTAATTCTGAAAATTGTACCATGAAAATGAAAATGACGAAACATAACATGTAACATGTATACTGTCAATAAATATTATTATTATTATTATTATATATATATATATATATATATATATATATATATATATGTATATATATATATATATATATATATATATATATATATATATATATATATATATTATATATATATATATATATATATATATATATATATATATATATATATATATATATATATATATATATATATATTGGGTTTTGACGACGCACCGTGATGATAACTAAGATCTACTGGCGTTGAATGAGTGATCGATGAGATGATGAGATGAAAGTTTCTTAGGTATTGGTAAAGTTAGTGGGAAGAAAGCGATCGTGGCCTTTATTGTTAGAACCATCCAGCATTAGCCTAGACTACGGAGGGAAACCACGAAAAACCCTTGTAAAAATGGACAGTGGCGGGGATCGGACCAGGTCCGATATACCCCTTCACCTCTCGGAGCACATAAGGCGAGTGCGTTAACCACTGCGCTGTATGTGCCGGTTCTTGCTGTATATTTGTGAGAATGTTGGGCCTACATCCATTCTCTTTGGTAAAAAACATAAATTATCCTTAGGCCCGGAATCACCAAGTCCAGTTAGCCTTTATCTGACAGTTCAAACTTGTTATCACCATGGTTACCCATGCTATTTGTTTTCATCAACTCCCAGATAAATACTAACTGGACTTGGTAATACCGGGCCTTATTCGAATTTATTCATTCATTCATTCAGTTTTACGACGTGGTGTAATGATAACTGAGATATGTTGGCTCGAGTCTATTCAGAACACCATTCGAAAGCAATCATAAGAAAATTGACATTTTTCTAACTCGACTTCCGCTCGCTCGCGTGTCGTCCTCCCGCCCTACAGACCCAGTTGGCACTCCTAGAAGCGGTGATTAGGCCCGGCCCGTGCGGTCGTCAAACTGCAGTCGAGTGTCGTTATTGCAGTTGTTACTCTGGTTGTTACATTGTTACGTTGAATACTGAAACATTAAGCTCGGAGACGTGCGCTTTATGTTGCAGTTAATTGCACAACTCCACTCCGGGTGATCGTTAAGAATCTCAATGGAAGTTTAATTATTTAACTTTCTGTTTTTCACGAATTGTTTTTACTAATTTCGAAAGTGTTTTGATTATGATGGTTTGTTTAACGAGCCCGCCAACAGCTGGGTTGTTTGAGGGTACGAATGAGCAGGTGATGATGATTATACATGTAAGGCATGGCAGCAGTGATTACTTCATATAAGACATTGCTTCAGAAACTGAAGTCAAGCTGGTTGTGGGTTCGAGTCCCGCATGAAGCATGGATTTAGTGAACATATATATATATATATATATATATATATATATATATATACATATATATATATATATATGTATATATATATATTCATTCAAAGCAAGCTCATTCGTTTATATTTCGTTTATATCTGGCATAGTGCTTTGGCTGTTTGATAAAAAAAAACACTCGTAACCGGGTATAAAGCATGGAATCACTTTCCAAACATTCTTTTTAACATTCTACCAAAAACCGAAGATAATGTTTCTATACCATCAAATAACCAATCAACTGTGAATGTACATTCTCAAAGAACTTCTCAAATCTGATTTCTATCTCTTTATAGAATACAAAACTCCCAACTTCTTGATTTCTCTCCGCAACTTCTATACCAACTCAATAACCATCACATACTGTATCACTCTGAAGTGCTCTCTATAGGTATGTACACATCACACTTCCAGCGCATCATTGCAAGTACACACATTACACGTACAGAGTACGCTGATACCGAACTGGGTTACTTCCCGCTTGTTGGTTTTACCACCTGGATAGCGGCTCGAAACACCCGACATTCAGTACTAATTGTTATGAAAGACGGTCGATCGGAACCACCGAAAAATTCACCGACTAACTATACGAAAGAAAATAAGAAAATGTTTTATAGAATAACGTTAGACGGTTTGGATAGTTGTTGTGCTAGACTCTTGAAGAAAAGGAACGAACGGAATCTGTGGAAATACAAGCATAGAATTTGTGATTTAGTACATCTAGTATCCTCTTTTGTTATACCTGTTAAAGTTTATACTGGGAGCTTTGGTGGTGCTGATCGTCGGTTCTCCTTATTCATTAACACTAAAGTTCGTTGGTTTCGATCTACAGACATTAATTTAAAGTTACATGTGCATATTTACAACCGTTAGCAATTGTTTTAATTAATGTGTATATATATATATATATATATATATATATATATATATATATATATATATATATATATATATATATATATATATATATATATATATATATATATTTATACTGTGTCAAGCTTTTGTTTCAAAATAAAATCTCTTGCTCGTATTGTGTACAGGATTTATTAGTAGAGTTAAAACACCTCCAGGGGGTTTTGTGAATAGTTTCATGTGAAATTGTGCAATCTAGTTTGCGCGAAAGTCGTGAACTGTGGAAATCAAGAAAGCTCGGGTTTGTTTACTTTCGTCGGAAAGTGGAGCAAGTGTGGGGTTTGTTACTCGCGTCTCGGCAAACAGGAAATGAAAATCACGACAGAATTGAAAGGTTTCTCTGCTCTTGTTTAATGTGTATATAAAACATTTAGTTTTGCAGCACCTGGAGAAACTGTGTAGACGTGTGTTCGGTTGAATCAAGTGATGGTGTTAGTGGATTTTCTTTGGAATCGCGTACTATTTATTCACTTCGGTGCATGGCACACTTTTTTCCTGACGTTACGGAATACGTTTTTATTGTTTGTTTAACGACAACAGTCTTTTGACGATCTCTACAACTGCTAGGTTGTAGGAAAGATTTGCGATCAATAGAGACTTTTTTCTTAACCTATCAGTTATCAATGTCTTACTCTGCGGACTGCAGAAACGTCATTTTCTCAAACGCTCGAATGTTTTTATAATTATTTCATATTTTTTCTTCTTCAGAAGTTTCAGACAGACTGAGGATATTTTATATGCTGATCTCAGGTCGTTATTACGCCCAATGACAATTTCACATACATTTTCAACATTGTGAGCTATTTTTCTATCATACATTCTGATGTACATAATCTCTTCGGAATATTTTTAATAACATCGAAACTTGATACAAAGTCATTGTTCCCCAATTAAGGCTAAGGATGAAAGATAGGATCGTTTGGACGGGGCACCACAAGGGCGATCTTACCACCCCATTTTGATTATTCAAAACTCATGATCTTCAACACCAGGACTGCGCTGTCTGTAACCAAAATTTTTCGCCGTAGATAAAAGTCTTTCAGTATAAACGCATGAATGTTGATATCTTCCACTTTGAACTAAGTCTCTTGGGCAATGATCACTTCTTTCCATTGACAGCAGATGTGAAGTTTATTATTATACAAAATCGACAAATTAAATTAGTGATAGGCCTATATTGTTATAATTAGACCTATCACTCTACTAATTAATGGTCGTGCCCAATTAGTACTTCATCCAAGCATTTTCTTCGAAAAATATTGCTTCGAAAAATTTGCTTCGAAATAGATTTTCTTATCGATACTTCTATCCACCCTTATTGAGCTTTGTCTGTCTTTTTTTTTATGAGCACTGCACAAGTCGCACGGTTTGACTGATAGACGTGAAACTTTTTCTGTCGACGTAAACTTATCCTACTTGGAACTGTATAGTTTTTGGTTCAAATCTGTCGTACCATTTTTGAGAAACAGAAACAAAAACAAGATACAGAATTGATAAATACATCATCCGATGCAGACATTGTTCGTCGGAAAATGTTAATGAGTCAAATTTTATGATAATGAAGGTGAAAAAACACTTGTATTATTATGTAAAAGTTATACTCGACATTTTTGACATAATTTTTACCTCACAGCGTACCGTTACATGCACAAATAACACGTGACATATTGTAAATGTTTATTATGGATCATTAGTATTTCATCAAATTTCCATCATATTTGATCAACAATGACAATAATTTAAAAACAAAAACAATGATACTATATTTCTCTACACAATGCGAAGCAGTTTCACTACATACGTTCATCCGGATAGTCATTACGATCGTTAATATGTCATTTTGACATTGAAAATTTCACGCTGTGGTTGGTTTACCCTTCAGTACTTTTCACCCATCCCTATGTTTCAGTACATACGTTCATCCGGATAGTCATTACGATCGTTCATATGTCATTTCGACATTGAAAATTTCACGCTGTGGTTGGTTTACCCTTCAGTACTTTTCACCCATCCCTATGTTTCAGTACATACGTTCATCCGGATAGTCATTACGATCATTCATATGTCATTTTGACATTGAAAATTTCACGCTGTGGTTGGTTTACCCTTCAGTACTTTTCACCCATCCCTATGTTTCAGTACATGCGTTCATCCGGATAGTCATTACGATCGTTCATATGTCATTTTGACATTGAAAATTTCACGCTGTGGTTGGTTTACCCTTCAATACTTTTCACCCACCCCTAGTCGAACTCGTGTCCTCCCCAGTCCACCCCTGGTTCTTCATGGTTGTCAACATCGACCATGCCACAATCCAATTAACGTCGCCGCGAACAATTTTTCATTTCCATTCTTTTCTAACGGTGATCTACGATAATTTCATCGGGGGGGACAAAGTACGAGCTAGGGCTCACATAATTCGATTATTCTCATCGGTTTTCATTGAAAGTGTTTGCAGCAATGTGGGCGTGGCTACGTAATTGGCTGGCATTACGTGCCATAGTTTGTTTTACGTTGATGAAGATATTCGAATCGATTAGGTAATTCATCTCTGACAAAGGTAAATGCTGTGAATTGGAATTAAAATACCAAGTTGTTCGTAGATTCATTTTTTCGTTTATTTTTTGACAAGTTTTTTCAACAAATTTTTAACCTTATAGAGGCTCATTCTGAGTGAAATTAGTAGTAAACCCAACTTTGGGAGTAGAGGAAAATCTCATAGTGATTCACATCATCAATTGAGCAGTATATATAACAACCAATGAGAAGAATTGTTTATAGCAACTAGGAAAACGCGGTATGTGTTTCCGCGTTGATGGATGAGCTGGAACAATATATCAACTTATCAACTTATCTCATTATTTCTCGTATTGTGGCAGTGGATTTCAGCGTTAGTAGTGGCTAGATGAGAGTTGTTTTTTAAAAACATAATGCAGTTGAAAATATAAAGGCATTATAAGGGCATGATACTAAAATGCTTGAACAAGGGTCTGCATGAATCTTTAACATACACCTCGGCACAAGGATCAAAGCTCGCTCGAGCCATGTACCTAATTGCCCTTTTCTGAAGAACGAAGAGTCTCTTGGTATGAGAAGAACTGCCCCACAAGACTATACTATTTGACCCGGTTTGTTGGAGGAAAAGAAGATGAATTATGGTTATAGCTGGTACAACTAGGAAAACGCTATATACGCGTTGTTAGACGAGCAAAAAGTAATAGTATGACGACTTCATTGCCGAACTTTTGCCTAAATTTGCCAGTTGGGTAACATTTTAGTTATAAATGGGTAAAAACTGCTTCGAGTGGTACCAATTTAGCACATTTATTTCATGTTTTTTCTTCAAAATGGCTGACCCGATCAAGCTGAGAATTTACAGAAATGTGTATCAAGATGTTATTCAACTTAACACAAAATTTCAATTTTTTTTGAAAATAAAAGTTTTTTAATTTTTTTTCCGCCGTGTTATTCTAGCGGGTATTTTTGAAATTTCTAAAATTCATAAAAAGAAAAGTTACCACCCGATAATGCCACAAAACTATACAGATCTAAGCTAGATGAGGAACCATAATGAGAAAAAGTTTGGAGTTGATAGCTGTACCGTTTGACCTGTGGAGAACCGAAAAAAAAACATAAAAAAAAAAAACATAAAAACGAACACCATTTTTTTTCAGTATGTCAAATTGAATCCTCGCTGAAGCTCGTCTATAATAAAAGGTGATAGAAAATGAAAAGCAAAGAATCGGGTTAAAGTGGCATTATCTACAGCAAATCCTCCCCATACTCATTGAACTAGATCAAGTCCTAAGTAAGGAACAGCTGAGAGTAAGTTTGTAATAACAGTAGCTCCTCAGAATGAGGATATTTGTCCTCAAGGAAGAACATTCGGATGAGACTGAATGTGGATTATATCGATGTGCTGTTGGTTTAATTTGGTATTCTCTGTTGGAGCCATGCGCTTGATATAATTAATCAGCATTATGAACATAATAGTTGGTAATATGTGCAATCTATACGGACACGGATAATCAAATAACAATTGAATATACATGTTATCGGATAAACGTCGACAGATTTGTCGAAATAATTCGATTTGTGAATAGATAATCATCTTGTTGATTCATCGTTTATTATAAACATAAAATTAATTGATTGTTTGAAAACAAATATGCCTTTCTACAATGTTTTAAATATTTGAGACATTCACCGATGTTTTGGTTTGATTAGCCTTTTTATTCCAACATTGGCGGTTTGGGTTCATCTTAATGATATTTTCTGTTGAAAACCTTATTAACTAATTATAAAATTTTCAAATTTTTTTTTTTGATGAGCGTAGCGAAGTCTCCATCCCACTCTTATAGGGCTTTGTCTGTGTTTTTTTTTTTTTTTTTTTTTTGTAAGCACTCCACAGGTCGCAAGGGTTGACTGATCAACATGAAACTTTTTTTGTACACGCAAACTCATCCAACTTAGAACTGTATAGTTTTTGGGATGAATCGGTCGAACCGATTTTGAGAATCATCATCTCAAAGTTTCTAAAAACCTCATAAGATTTGGCTGGGCGGAAAATGTTGAAAAATAAAATCTCTCCAAATGGGATGAAATTTTCTCTAAATGTGTATCCATGGATTTTTCACATTATCACGATTTTTTAAGCAATTCTAATCAGTCGTTTTGGAGAAAAAAATAAAATGACTGATAATATTCATAAAATATATCATAAAAATTATGACAGAATTAAGTTGTCGAGATTCATTGCTTTCTAGATTCAAGAGATGACCAACAATGAAGTATTTTTTATATGCGTCAAGGTGTGTAGATTACCAGAGTCAATAAGGTGGCAAGATTAGAACTACTTTAACGACTTTTATAGCTTATTCAGATATCAAGGTGTGTAGAATACCAGAGTCGATAAAGTAGCAAGGGTAGAACTACTTCAACGACTTTTATACCTTATTAGGATATCTCGCTCATCTTACAACGCATATTTCGCGTTTGACTAGTATTATAAAATTGTCTACAATTAAGTCTACTCTGTTGAACATATGTCGCACACATCGGAAGAAACAGTGCACTACTCAATCGAGAAAACGTCAAAAAGAATATTTATCCTATTCATAATATGATTTGAGTGTTCATGCAAAACTGTGAGATCCAACAATTCACTCTGATATTTCTTAGCTATGAATAGAGTCTGTATTAGAAGTCTGTGTGTGTGTAGGTGAAAGAACATTCACCTTATGCGGTACTCGAACCCACGACCAACCTGATTTCAGTATCTACCGCCCAGCGATAGTTGACTGAGCCACGGGTTGACTCGATATGTATGAAGCAGGGTTTCCAGTTCCGATTTTTTTTTGTCGTCCGACACGATATCGGTACCATTATTGTTATGCCTGTTTCCACTTGGCTGTGCCGTAACGTTTTCGTGACGTCATAGCCACAGCCTTCATTACCTCAAACTCACAGGCTTCTTTGAATGTGAGGAATTGAGCTGTCAGATTACAAATTGACGCACTTTTCTCAAGTCACGCAATTGTAGTTATATACAAACACGGATTGCCCTGTACCACCTGAATAAATAATTTAGAGTTGAAAAATTCAACAAAGTGATTCTGAAAGCGTGGTGTTGTTTGAAAATGCAGTTTTCACGGATAGATGAATCGATATTTTCGTGAATCGATTCTTTTTTACGGTCGTTCGATATAAATTCTAATAACCGGAAGCAGATGAATCGCAATCTCAGTGTAACTTCCGGTAAAATCGTAATTTCGGCCGACGAAATCTGAAGTTAAGTCAATAATCACGACACCGAATCGGTACCGAAACGGTGCCGTGAACCGCCATGTTGTTTAAGTGAATACTGACTTGTGATTGGTCAGTTGGAAAAATCGTGTCGGACAACAAGAAAAAATCAGAACTGGTCCATGGTTGAACCGGACCCAAGAACAAAATATGTATAAATTACAGAAATTTCTCTCCCGAAGAAATGAAATTGAATAATGCAATGCATACAGTACGTCTGAACGTTCCGATTGTGCAATTTGAACTGTATAAATTCTGAAAACGAAACGAAGATATTTCAATAGGAGTTGATTTATATTATCCAATATTGACACAAAATACGATAACATAAAACCTGGAAGCTGTACATCGGGAGTGGAATAAATCCCCACATGCACACACGGACGGGCTGGAGACGTGGGATAAGCTCTGGAAGGAAACTAAATATATTCAATTGGAAAAATAATGTTTCGTTTTTGATGAAAGTCTCGAATGGGTAAACTTCATGTGAAAGTTATTGCCGAACAAATTGAATTTTTGTACCGCAAAAACACAGCAGGAACAGTCTATGTTGTGAAGTTTGGAAGTTTGTATTTCGTACAGGGTTGCCGAACGAAATGTATTTTTGATAGATAATCATTGACTTTTGATATAGATTATTAATGTCACTCATAAAAATATATGGAACATTATTATTATATGGAAGATCAATAGGGCAGTGACCCAGTCCTGATATGAAAATATATATATATTTTTTTATATTGGGTTTCAACAACGCACTGTAATGATTACTAAGATCTATTGGCGTCGGATGAATGATTAATGAGATGATGGAATGATGAGATGAAGGTTTTTGTGAGTAGTTGGAAGGATAGTGGGAAGGAAGCGGTCGTGGCCTAAATTGTGGGAACCATCCCGGCATTAGCCTAGACTACAGAGGGAAACCACGAAAAACTCCTGTAAAGATGGACGGTGGTGGGGATCGAACCGGGTACGATATGTCCCTTCACCTCCCGGATCACACGAAGCAAGTGCGCTAACCACTCAGCTACTGTGCCGGTATATAAAAATATTGAATATCGCTTTTTTGTACTATATATACTGATATACTAAACACGATAAAATATCCGAAGAAATAATCAAATTATGCAAGTAACGCGAGATGCATGTTTTGTGACCATTTTCAGTGTCAACTAAAGCATAAACAATCGTAGTGGCTTTCCGAATCACCATATCATTCTGAAACTGTTTCACACCGTGCAGAGAAGTACCTTCTAAAATATTATCAATCCCTAATAAACATTCACAATAATTTCACATAACTATAATCCCCTTGGTGGAAACTTTTTGTCCTGGGGACGCTTCAATGTCGTGGGAGTTGGCGGTGTGCAGTACACCTGATCGCTTGCAGGCCTCAACATGATTACATTATGCTGTGACGGCATTATGCCGGCTCGCAGCTGTAACTGAGCCCCCGAGACGGTGTTACGTTATTGTGTTCATTGAGCTAGCCGGTGATCGAACTGGGACCCGTCTAGGCATCTCGTTAGTCACGCAGTCGATCGTGATAATGTTGATTGCGTGCCAGATGAGAGTGAACTGTCAGCGACGTGCGGTTTGCACGGATCTACGTGGAATTAACCTTTCTTAGGTCATCCTGATTTATAATATTGCTATAATATAGTAATAGCTCAAAGTGGAAGATATCAACATTCGTGTGTTTTGTTTACTCTTAATACCAATGCTGGTAATGTCCGGATATATATCATAGAAACGGTTTTTAATTGTAATGTGTTCCGGACTTTCGGAAACTTGAATACTTTCAACTACTGCGGAAAATTATGGTCACAGACAGTGCAGTCCTGGTGTTGAAGTTCATTGGTTTTAAATAATCAAAATGGGGTGGTAAGATCGCCCTTGTGGTGCTCTGTCCAAACGATCCTACCTTTCATCTATAGCCTCAATCGGGGAACAATGATTTTGTATCAAGTTTCGATGTTATTAAAAAAATATATATATATTATACTATAGACATTGGAAAATTTTCAAAATGCAGATCAAATTGACAGAAAATCACCTTTTAAAAAAAAAAAAAAAAATCAGCTGTGAATAGCAGCAATATCATGTTAGTACGTTGTAACTAAAACGGTTTATACATAGACTGTAAAATGAATTGTTCAAAATCAACAATGAAATTGGGAAGCCTAGCGATTGGTAATCGAAGAGAATATATTGTTTTTTGGATAATTTTTGAACTTCAATTTTGTGCGTTGAACTTACGATTATTTTTATGGGGTGGTTAAGATCGCCCTTGTGGTGCCCCGTTCAAACGATCCTGAACTCTTACCCCTTGCCTTTATAGGGAAACATTAGCTCTGTGTCAACTTTCGCTGTTAATTAGAAAAGCTTTAGCGAGGATTCAATTTGACATACTGAAAAAAATTGGTGTTCGTTGTTATGTTTTTTTTTTGTCGGTTCTCCACAGGTCAAACGGCTTCAGCTATCAACTTCAAACTTTTTCAACTTTTTTTTTTATCAAATTTTTTTCATTATGATTACTCATCTAACTTAGATTTGTATAGTTTTTGTGGCATTATAGGGTGATAACCTTTTTTTTTATGAATTTTAGAAATTTCAAAAATACCCGCTAGAATAACACGGCGGAAAAAAAGAAAATATTTGTATTTTCAAAAAAATGAAATTTTAAAATTTTGAAGCTGTACTATATTTTTATACACATTCCTGGAAATTCTCAGCTTGATAGGGTCAGCCATTTGAAGAAAAAACATAAAATGTGCTAAATTGGTACCAATCGAAGCAGTTTTTACCCATTTAAAACTTGAATGTCACCCAATTGGCGAATGTAGGCAAAAGTTTGGCAAAAAAGTCGACATACTATTACAATCCGCTCGTCTAATAACGCGTATATGACGTTTTCCTAGTAATCATAATAGAAGATTGTTATTATTGTTACTATTGTAATATCGTTTGGACTAAGCTGTCCTTTTCTTAATATGTATCTCAAATTACTCAATGTCATCCTCAACTTAACTCTTGCTATATTTGTCGCATTAGTAGCCAGGTCAAATTACACTGTAACTACCTGTAGAATCCATCTTCTACAGCTAATCAAGTGAAGAATATAAGTGATTCGAGTGATTGGAATTTCAAATACGACTGGAGAAATATTTCCTTTTCATTAATAGGCTACGTTTAAGTTTGAATTCCATTGTTGGTAATATTCATATGTATATTCATTTCATCACACTCGAATATTTTTGCCAATTATCAAAATTTCCCCCAAGAATCATGCCATGTTTTGAAAAAAATCATAATCGCATCTCAGAATATTTTTAAAACGGTTCAATCATTCATTGAAACTTCTAAAAAAAAAAATAAGTAATTTTCCAAAATATTTTTCAAATTTTCAAAAAATACCGTAGTTTTCTCAGTAATTTTCTAATTTCATCATACATTTTTCTGGATAATTTTATACCAATTCAAAATAATGAATATGAGTTTGAAATCGGTGTCATGTATTATTATTTCTACATAGCTCGTTTATATTGAATATAGTAGTAACATTCATTCATGCACAATGTTAAATCAAGTTATCCCTGGAATATTTGCTGTCAACACACACCCACACACACACACCCACACACACACACACACTGCATCATTACAACAATACGTCACACACAGCCGTTCTACATGCGGCCGCTATGTCAACTGTGTGCTCATATAACACACACTTCCGGTCTGTTTCGTCAGCAAATGTCATAAATAATTGATTACCTCTCTGATTGTTGAATATCTCTCGACCCAAATCGCACGCAATTAAATCTCACTACTCGTTGTATTCCCTTATTCGGTCCGTATTTTTGTCCAATTCAGATATAATAATTTTAATAAACTGACTTTTTTTATTTTTTTCATTAGATTTGAATAATACATACACACAAGATTAATTAATACGCTCTTCCACAAAGCCAAGAAGGCTTATCTGTGGGATGAAAGATAAAATTAATAGCTTGGACAAAAATCGGGTTTATATCATGAAACAATGAAACAAGTTCACTAAGTGTTTACTTTTTTTCACTGTCTTATAAATCAAGGGTTAGGCCTACTTGAAATACAACAACATGTGTCCATCATCTATTTCTGTTTTCACAACTCTCAAATTATACAAGGAAAAAATACATGAAAACTTTTCAATAATAATAATAATATTGAAAATACCGGCAGACGTAGCTGAGTGGTTAACGCACTTGCTCCATGTGACCCGGGAGGCAGTGGGCATATCGGACCCGGTTCGATCCCCGCTACCGTCCATCTTTACAGGGGTCTTTCGTGGTTTCCCTCTGTAGTCTGGGCTAATGCCGAGATGGTTCCCACAATATATGACCGCTTCCTTCCCACCATCCTTCCCAATACCTAAGAAACCTTCTTCTCAATATCCCATCATCTAATCAATCATTCATTCGACGCCAATAGATCTCAGTTATTATTATAGTGCGTCGTTAAAACCCAATATGAAAAAAAAAATAACAATAACGACCAAGAGAAAATGAACCCTCGGTAGCTCGATCAGCTGAGGCACCGCTTCAGAAACTGATGTCACTGCTGGGCGTGAGTTCGAGTCCTGCATAAGGCATTGGTTTTTGAAACGTCCTTTCACTTATCATCACTTCGTTATTTCATAATCATCTGCTCATTCGTACTCCCGTGTAACCTAGTTGTTGGTGGGGTCATTAAGCAAAAAATAATCATCTCCAAGAGAGAATTACAAAAGCTGTGAAGAATATATTCATTTATTCCATTCATATTGTGTTCAACGACGTACTCGAATGATAATTAAGATCTATTGGGGGTGAATGCATGATTAATGAGATGATGAGATGATGAGATGATGAGATGCAGGTTTCTCGAGTGATCATAGCGAGAGCGGTCGTGACCTATATTGTAGAAACCATCACGGCATTAGCCTAGACTACACAGGGAAACCACAAAAAAAATCTGTAAAGATGGACGGTGGCGGGGATCGAACCGCGAGCTTTGATATATACCCCTCATCTTCCGGATAATTTGAAGCAAGGGTTGAGTGAAAGTACAGTTATATTATATGGATTGACTATAAGGCCTATAGATGGGCGTGACTTATACGAAGCAGGGAAAATTTTAGATACCTTGATTGGTTATTTCCCTATTTTTCCCCGCTTCACTGTCCACTTGATTGGTTTTTATATTTTGTGACATCACGAGGGCGGACGATCTACATCGGTCAATTGTTAGCTTGAGTAAAAAGCGAACAATAGTGGGAATTTTATAGAATATCTTTATGGTATCCCTAATTGATCTGAAACTGATATTGGACATGTCAAATGAAAATACAATTGAAATACAATTGAAATATACATTTATATACAGTTGAATAGAAGAAATTGTGGAAAAGTTTATACCAGTATGTCATTCGGATTTATCATGGTAATTAGAACTTATTGAAGTTTTTAAAATCCTCAATTGTATAAAACATTGATTAATTAAAGAAGCTTTTCAGAAATGAAGGGTGAATCTGAGCATAGACTAAAACTTCATCTCCAGTATATGATCTCAGTAGCATGGGAAAGTGGTGGGGGATAGAGGGGTAGTAACTATGTAGGAATAAAAAGGATTCTGGTGGTGTAGGTGTTATAAGAATGCACCGGAGGGAGTGACTTGGCAACTGAGCTAGATGTGCCGGTATGAACAATTAGTTAACTACGAAAATGCTACCAGGCTGTCTCGATGAGGATAAGGGGATCGAGATTTCTCAGTTTCATATTATGTTCACGCAGAAAAATGATAACAATGTATTATGTTACTTTTTTCGTTGCATAATTAAATTAACAAGCCGCTCCGAAGCTGAGAATATATTTGAATGAAAATACCCAAGTTTGTTTGTAATTCTTTTGAAACTCAAGTGTCTCATTATATTCCAAGTGTCTAGTTTTTTTTAATCATTAAGTAAGTTTGCGCGTTATTATATCTCGCCAGCGCAGTCGAGGATCGAGCGAGAAAGAATCTGATACTTTCTATTGAAACTTTCAAACTTCATATATAGTTACATTATTAAAATATACGAAACCATTCTTGTACTACAAATATTTCCATACAACTGATGAGAACTAACGAAACAGCAACTAAGAGAACCTAGGATTGGATCCTGGGTTGTCCTGTTTTCCTAGGTTGAACCTATGGATGTTGACGGGATCAGTGCATAAAAAAATAAAAAAAATTATTTGATTCGTTGAAAATACTAGGAAAACGCTATATACGCGTTGTTAGACGAGCGGAAAGTAATATTATGTCGACTTCATTGCCAAACTTTTGCCTAAATTCGCCAATTGGGTAACATTCGAGTTATAAATGGGTAAAAACGGCTTCGAGTGGTACCAATTTAGCACATTTCATGTTTTTTCTTCAAAATGGCTGACCCGATCGAGCTGAGAATTTCCAGAAATGTGTATCAAGATGTCATTCAACTTCACACAAAATTTCAATTATTTTGAAAATGAATTTTTTCAATTCTTTCCGTCGTGTTATTCTAATGAGTATTTTTGAAATTTCTAAAATTCATAAAAATAAAGGTTACCACCCGATAATGCCACAAAACCATACAGATCTAAGCTAGATAAGGAACCATTATGAAAAGAAGTTTGAAGTTGATAGCTGTAGCCGTTTGACATGTGGAGAACCGACAAAAAAACATTAAAAAAAACATAAAAACGAACACCAATTTTTTTCATTATGTCAAATTGAATCCTCGCTAAAGCTCGTCTAATGAATACATTCACACTCCTGATACTATCACATTTTTTTTGTTCTCAAAAATTATATTCCAATTTCTTCCACACAATTGAGAACTTCAATATCCATTCGAATATTCGAGTTCAAACATCGACTGTGAACCAATCTTGAACTTTGAAGTTCGTTATTTATTAATATCATTTTTTTGCAGATAAGTACACATGCCAGAACTCATCAGAGAAATTTCCATGAAACCATATCTTTATTGATTCTGTTTCTGTATGATCCCTCAGGATCTTTTATATGGTTTTAATAATTAGTATCTCATGTTCATGACATTACTTGAAAATGTTCTTAAAAAAAAACGACAAAATTTACTTACAGTAAAAAAAACATTATTCAAGATTGGTTCAAGATTGGTGTGCAGGTGATGTTTGAACTGAAATATTCAAATGTGTATTGAACATTATTTGCTGAACATAAACTCAATCTTAATTATGTCAGAGGTTCATATGAATAACACTGTGAAATAAAACACACAAAATTCATTCAAAAATATTTTCGGGATTCGGCACAAAATGTTTTTGAAGTTGGTCAAATTTACATGTTAAATCTTCATGCACTGGTTCCCTTAATATAATATATAATGATCTATGGATATATAATTAATAAACATAATTATTAATTTCCAATTATTTGCACTGCTATATGTGAAACTTTCCCCTCACCATATCTGTGGTGTTGTGTTGTAACTCATATCACGAGTTCAAGTTCGAGATATATCGTTCGACCTGCACTATCGACTCCGTATCGTTCACACTCGAACAGCTCCTTGCCCACCCTGTGGTTACCCCAATTTATACACAAGTAAGTAAGGTACTCTCCTTCTCTCTCCCCCTCTTTCTTTCTCTCTTTCTCTCTCTCTCTCCCTCTCTCTCTCTTTCTCTCTCCCTCTCGCTCTCTTTCTATCTCCCTCTCTCTCTTTCTTTCTCTCTCTCTCCTCTCTCTCTCTCTCTCTCTCTCTCTCTCTCTCTGTTTCCCTCTCTCTCCCTTTCTCTCTCTCTCTCTTTCTCTCTCTCTTTCTCTCTCTCTCTCACACGGAATCAACAAACCCCTACAGGCAAATCCTACGTTCAATAATTGTAAACCTAATTTGAAGGCAGGAAACAGAGAGGACGCGGCCATTGGCGTAGAATCCAGATACGCCTCCTGATTGGACGTTCACAATTCTATATAGTTTCACACGTTGAGTGTAAACGTGTAGTACCATTCATTTTTTTTGGTCTCAGAAGGTGTAAATAATTTGAGAAAATAAAATGTTTCAACTTTTTTTTTTATGAAATCGAAACTTGATACAAAATCATTGTTCGAACCCCAATTAAGGCTACGAATGAAAGTTGGATCGCTTGGACGGAATAATTCAGAGGTATTCCAATTATTTTGAATAAAGACAATTAATTCTGACACCAGACCACACCTCTCCGCCACATTCTCTTATCACAACTGAGTTGCAAAGCACAAGCTATAAAATACATGTAAGAATTATGTTGCCATGTTATATCTCTTTCATTTAACTATGCATTAATTCATCTATTCACATTGGTTATTCTATTGGCGAGTGGTGAATGTAATAAGATGAATGGATGTCGTAATACAGATTTCTTGGGCCTCTCACGGGTCATCACTTTATTCGTACCCCCGTATAACCTAACTGTTGGTGGGATCATTAAACACGATACAATACAATATAATACAATACACAATACCTTGCATATAAACCATAATCGTCAATACGTCAATTAATGTGATTTCATTTGTTTTTTTATATTGTGTTTTAACGACGCACTATAATGATGACTGAGATCTATTGGCGTCGGATGGATGATTAATGAGATGATAGGATGATGCGATGAAGCTTTTAATGGGTAATGGGAAGGATGGTTGGAAGGAAGCGGTCGTGGCCTATATTGTGGGAACCATACCGGCATTATAGCCTAGACTACAGAGGGAAACCACGAAAAAATCCTGTAAAGATGGACGGTGGCGGGGATCGAACCGGGTCCGACATGCCCACTACCTCCCGGGTCACATGGAGCAAGTGCGTTCGTTGTTTTCTTTCGAATTATTTTCAACCGAACTCTTTCTCAGGAACAATAGCATTAACCACAATTCTATTTTTAGACACATTCGAACAAGAAATGTCTGAAAACGGTCTTCTTGATCATAATATTCAATTAAAATTTACATCAGGAATCTTAAAATTCGATCTGGCTCTGACATTTGGCTTCACCAAGTAGGTAATCGTGGTCAATGCTATACTATACATGACGTTTCTATAGGTCACTATATTTTTTTTCACAAATGAGTGATGGCTACGATCTATTGCCGTCGGTGGATGATGAATGAGATGATGGGATGATGAGATGAAAGGTTATTTTATTAGATGTTTTGGATGGTGGGAAGGAGTCGGTCGTGGCTTGTTGTGAAGGAACCATCCCAGTATTGACCTTAACAACAGAGGGAAACCACGAAAAACCCCTGTCAGGATGGTTGACCATGGCGGGATGGACGGTTCAGTGTATAACCACTCGACCACGCGTCTCGGTTATGATATTCTGTTTTCACAAGTGAGTGATGTATTTAGTCGAGTGATCCGATTCGCTCGTCTCTCAATTGAGTAGAACGAGGGTCGAGGGGAATTGATTGGATCGCGCTAGCTGGTAGCCGATCAATAGCAAGGCAGGTTCATGATAACGTTAATCTCAGGTGATGCAGCATCATTGCTCCACTACCTTCTCTGTGATGGTGCGCCTGATGACACAAGACAAACGGTGGGGAGGAGCCAAAGTGCAGTCGTTTGGCTATCCGAGTATTTTGTTGGAAATTATCGATTTCATAATGTTAGTTCAATCGTTCGATGGTAGAAAAGAATTACCCAACTTATAATATATCGCTTAGAGCTTTGATATAATCAGATGAGCGTAGCGAAAATTCTATTCAAATACCGAAAAGAATGGGCTTTGTTTGTATGTTTTTTTTTGCAGGCCTAATTTTGTACGCGGCATACGGGTCAGAAAATATAATACCTATCAACTTGAAAAAATTTCTACATATTTCTGTCATGTTTTTCAGCAAAATAGGTCACAACCTTTTTCCGGAAAGAATTGTCAAGTTTGAAAAATCCTCATAAGAATAACCCGGAGGAAAAATACTTGAAAAACAAGAATTCTTCAAAAGCTCTCAAATACTCACCGAATATGAAGAATATCATTATACACCTTTTCAGAGATTTTTGCAACAATCGGATGAGAAATAATAAAGAAAGCGCAATAAAAGTGTACATTTTATTGAATATTTGGATCAATTGGTTTTGAAAAGTGTATATGCGACAAGTTGCAGCACTATAAATATCAACAAGTTGCAGGTAAGGTTTTTGAACATTTGAAGTAATCCAAGGTCCATAAATGTGGATTGAGCTGACAGAATATTTTTCATTCCAGATTTCCATACTTCTAAGCTCACCTCAAAACGCGCATCCCGCGTTTTCCTAGTAGTTATAATAGTTGAAAAACAGAAAAAAGTAGCACCGGCAGTGTTCGGACCCAGTGTTCCTACTGTTGAGAGCAAATGCCAATGCGCCACGAAGGAATACAGAAAAACAGTTCTTTCTATGGCTGAAATGGAGAGATCGAGTAAGTTCGGGAACCCACGTGACTGGAGTTCGGGTATGTCTTAGCGCCGCCCCTACTGTTTGACTTGTGACGACAGTTTTACCCCATTTATAACGTTGTTCATCATTACACTGTCTTTTTTATAACGCTGTTCATCATTGATCCCACTGCCTTCTATGAATAACGATGTATATAACTCGAGGCAAAAGTTTAACGCTACAGGCACAGGTAGTTGAGTGGTTAACGCACTTGCTCCATGTGACCCGGGAGGTAGTGGGCATGTCGGACCCGGTTCGATCCCCACCACCGTCCATCTTTACAGGGGTTGATCGTGGTTTCCCTCTGTAGTCTAGGCTAATGCCGGGATGGTTCCCACAATATAGGCCACGACCGCTTCCTTCCCACTATCCTTCCCATTACCCATAAAAACCTTCATCTCATCATCCCATCATCCCATCATCTCATTAATCATCCATCGGACGCCAATAGATCTCAGTCATCATTACAGTGCGTCGTTAAAACCCAATACAAAAAAAAAGTTTGTATCTTCGCAAATATGACATGTCAAATAGACTGATATATTCGAATGTCTTTGGAAAGTGACGTCATGGTCTGGAATCAACGACACCATCGGCGATTTTGTAAACTGAAATAATTGGACATCGTTCAACACGGGAAGCATACCCTGAATGAAAGGGCAGTATCAAAGAAGAATGATCTGATTAAAGAAAGCTGTGAATGAAATCATCCCCAATCGTCTCCCTTTCCCGGGGGTTGTAAACAACAAAAGCAGGTTCAAAGTTTCAAAGGAAACAAACAATGGTGATGAACAAACGGTGATGAACAAACGACAATCAGATGTAGTTCACGAATGAACAAGAACATATGACTTTGACACGTTCGTATTTTTAATTTTTCATATGTTAACATTATTGACTTTCTATATTTATTTCCTTAGCCTTAATTGGGGAACAATGATTTTGTATCAAGTTCCGATGTTATTAAAAAATATATATATATTTATTGCTTGACGTATTTCAATATTTGTAATTTCATATTCAAACTCACTCACGAGTGTAATTGTTATCACAATTTATATGAATTACAAATATATTATCAAAAAAAAAAAAATCAAATATTATCAAAATATTATTATCAAATATTATATGCAACTTTCTTCAACTGAATGATCAAACATTTTCCCACTTTAATAAGTGCTTTTAAAGAAAAAATAGAAAAGTTGAGAAAATTATATTCTGCTAGGGAAATGCATCGAGAATCTTTTCTGAATGAATGAATATTAGAGTTTTAAGGCGCATCGACAGCGAGGTCATTTAGCGCCTGAAATCTTTTCTATATAACTAGAAATGATGATGGTATAGTTGGAGAGAATATTTGACCTACATTATAAAATTAAAAATAATATAATATAAACTTTCAAAGTTTGGATCCTTGAACTCAATGTCGATAGATTTCAGTTTGAAGTTTTGCTAGTTATATTCTCTACGTGTTCTGATGGCAAACCATAAGCAAGCACCGCGTACTCTTCACACTTTAGATTAAATTATATAAAGTTTTACGTGAAAATAATTTGAAAAAACTGTATTACAGGAGATCATATTTCACCACTTCTCCGGAATATATTTAAATTCAATCTACATAAAAGATTCAATAATAAGTCCCAGTTACACAAACCGATACTTAGACCTGGTATTACCAAGTCCAGTTAGCAGTTATCTGAGAGTTGGTGAGAACAAATATCACAGGTAACCATGGTGATAACAACTTTTATCTGCCAGTTGGAGCTACTCTCAAGTTGGTAATACCGGGCCTTTGTGTATAAAGCAATAGTTTGGGAACAAATTGTTATTACCGTTGGTTACGTGCGTTACTCTCGTATTTTAATTAATAGTTAGCTAATAAATACTCACCCAGCGTCAGTGTATTTTTAATTTATTTCAAAATCAATTTCCGTGTGCACAATTTATAAGATTGATAATAATGAGGAGGAATCATCGCGTTAATATTTAATATTTATATTAGTATTATATTATATTAGTATTATATTAATATTCATAGGTATATATATATATATATATATATATATATATATATATATATATATATATATATATATATATATATATATATATATAACTTATATCTATTTATATATATACAGAAAAAAAAAATATATATACATATATATATATATATATATATATATATATATATATACCTACACTGAACCCACCACGCAAGCTCGATAACTAGCTCACGGTTACCCTCGACTGGACTATAGGTGACTGACATCACTGGTTTCCATAACGAAGTGTCAAAGGAACGTCTCTCGCATTTAGTTAATTAACACGGCTTACTTCTTATTCAGAAGGATTATTATTTAAAATGCGTGTGTTTGTCACACTTTGTAGCTTTTGAAAAGAGAGGACACTTTTTTCAGGCAAATGAATATTTATTGTGGTGATGAAAACACGGTTTTCGAGAGAGTGTCTGAAGTTCGTACACAGGGGGGGATTAAAAGTGTGAAATAATGCTCTTTGGAGGGCTGATGAAGAGGGGGGGGGAGGGGGAATTTGGAAAATAACATTTCATGTGACCGCAAGTATATTTATTGTTTCATTGAGACTTACCCTGTGATATCTTTGGGAATTACCGACAATAACAGCATAAGTATACTTGCTGTCACATAAATGGTCGATCCAGTCATTAAAATGTATCCAGAATGAAATGTACTGGCATTATTTGTATTTATTTGTATTTATCAGCATTTAATAATATACACCATTCAATTTGTATGACAACATTACATTGTACTCACAAAGGTTATACAAATTTGTCAATTGAATTAAAATATTAATATAAAGACCTATGACTATCATCATGATAAATAAATATGAACCCGAAAAAAATTACTGATGAATAGTTCTGTAGATACTAGATACTACTGGTCAACTTATAAGCAAAGAAACTCAGTAAAAAACTGTACGTAGGCATTCACGTACATATACGTGTCACTGTTATCATTAAAAAGAAATTATAGGATTTTAATTAGGATTATTAATGAGGATTATACGCAGTCAAACTAGCTGACAATATTTATATATATGCATTCCGAAGACAGTTAATAAAATCATGAATTGTGAAATGGGAGTGAATTTTATGTGGATTTATTGTGAATGTGGATTCTTTTTACTGTTAAGTGTATTTATTCATGTATTTATGTATTTAAAATCGATAGCAAAAATACAAAAAATCATCTTTGATGAAAATCACCATCGTGAAAACAACAAAGTGCTAAAAACGGCTCTAGGAGTGAACTTATGGTCAAAACGTAACACAGAACTCCAAAGCAAATATGTGTATGAGGTGAATGGCCACAAACACACTTCAAAAATACAAAAAAAAAAAAAAATAGGTGTATTTTTAATGTAATGGATTTACGAATACAACAATAGAGTACAGTGTATTTCTATCAAGTTTTGATATATGAGAATAATATGATATTGTGCATTGTTCATTCGATATTATCGGCATATTTATATCCATGTTTCATATCATAATTTTAATTACTGAACCAGTTAAATCTAGGTCAACATGTTTTGTGGCGTGATTAAATTTCAATAGAGTCCGTTGTAAACCCGATACATGCAATATAAAAGCAGAGTTAGAGAGTGATTAGAAGATAATAGTTGATGTTAACCTGAATGCCGCCATTAATAATTAAAATACACAGATGGAACCAATTGAATTGAATTGAATAAACGGATATATTTGATATTCCTCTAGCTAGAACTATCTCTCTCAGAAAAAGCAATTGAGAAAAATCGTTTTGTTACATATTTTGATGGAGGTGCCGAGTTTCAATAATCGTTGATACCAAGATGTATTGAGGGTTGCTTTGGTTTGCGGGTTGGAGATGGTGTCCTCACTTCCTATCTCTCCCATGTTGAAAACATGTTCCAATTTCAAGAATTATAGATCGTGCGTAGATAAGTAGGCCTAATGATAAAAAAACTAACTTAACGTTCACGTCGGCTCAGCTAATAACAGCTGTCATCAAGTTTGTCAGCCCATCAGGCGTTTCTACAAAAC
>OZ023333.1:36610187-36617687 GCA_964007535.1 Brachyptera risi | reverse complement strand
AAAGGCCCGGGTCCTGGAGGGCAAATAAATTAATAATAATTAATAAAATTGAGGTGATAGTTTCCAGTTTTCTTCGATATCAGGGAAATAAATATCGTCACTATTTATTAGAATATAGTTTCAGGGTTGTGATGTCTTTTAATGAAAGTATGGACATGAATGCGAGTATTAAATAAATTAATGAATTCATCTTATTATCAATTTATTAATTATGAATTATTTAAATCATATTAAATTTATTATACATTTATTCATTATATTGAAAATGAATTAATAATAATACATAAAATTGGGATGATGATTTATAGTTTTCTTTGAAATTAGGAAAATAAATATCGTTATTATTCGATAGAATCTAGTTTTAGGGTCTTTATGTCCTTTAATGAATTATGATTTGGAAAATCTTTTTATGATTTGGAATAAATGGAAATGGACATGAGAATGATGCGAGTAAATACAGATGGAGGTGCCGTGTCTGTGCATTGTTGTTTCATGCCGTGCATTGAGTCTTGTTGGTCTATAAATACACGAATGAAATGAATAACACAATCCAGCTTGAATAATACATGATAGCGTGAGCCCAGATTATAATCCTAAACCAGATTCAGCTGCCTCCATACCGACCGAGTGAACGGCTACAATTGGAGTCAGATGAAAAGCTTTTTCCGAAATCAAAATGTATATTCAAATGAATCCACACACATTTTCCGATACATATTGACAAACTATACATGGATCTACTAGTTTTTATACGTATGATGACAGTGAATGGTCTCCAGATATCAAAATCTGTCATTTTTGATATATTTTCATTTTTATGTAATTCTATGATCAGTTTTAGTCTGCGTTTTATCGACGCTTTATCAACCTTTATGTGACCACAACAGTTTATAAATCACGGGGAATTTTTTCTACGGATCAATAAATAATTGTAAACATAGCATGAAGTGTGTAATTGAATCAAAAGAGAGGATGTTGATATATTGACTGAATAATTATACATCGTCACTCGGGGAAAAAAAGAGGTGAATTCCGGATAAACATTATAAATAATAACTGATGAAAGTTCTCTCTGATTCCTGCGCGCGCATCGTGATAATACTAGTCCGAAACTATTGACAAGTTTCTTCATGTTCACTACATCGTGTGTGTGTGCGATGATCAACACACCCGACCGTCAGCGCTAGCTGATGGAAAAGACAGCCGATCGGAATCATCAACTCTCGTCGTTAAATGATCTTGACTGGAAGTTGATAATGATGTTAACAAGTAGTTCCTTCTTCGAGGTCAACATGTTGTTACCAACCACTAACGACTGAAACTTACTAACTCACTTCAAAACCACCCCAACCCCCCCCCCCCCCCCCCCCCGCCGTGTAAATGAGCGTCCGCGAAGATTCAATTTATCGTTCCGGAAACAAAGGTACCCTGAATTTGTTTTGAAAAATCTGAAATGACCTAGAAAAGAGAAACTGAGACGGGTTGGTTAGTGGCTATCACGGTTTCGATTCCCGCCGTGGTCGTATTGGATCCTGACAAATAGTTTTCGTTGTTTTTTGTTTCTGGTTGCCACGATCGTTCACTTCCATCTAAAAAAAAAACTTTTAAAATTACCTCTCATCCCGTCTTACGAATTATTATTCATGGTTAGATCTTCTACTATCATGGAATAGATCTTAGTCATCAGTACATGCAGTGCTTTGTTGAACCTACTACATAAATAATCGGAACGTCGTGCACATTTGCTACCTTCGTGCATTTCCGTCTGTAAACCCTGCACATTCGTCCACATCGTGTACCTCCGTCGTCCTTCGTCTTTTTTCGTCTATCTTCGTCAACCACCGTCTCCCTTTGTCTCCCTTCGACTACTTTCTTCTTCCTTCGTCTACCTTCGTCTATCTTTTATCTACTCCCTCCACTTCCGTCTACCTCCTTCGACTTCCGTCCACTTTTGTCTACCTTCGTAATACTTCATTTCATTCACTTTCTTGCCCACTTTTCTCTAACTTCGTCTACTTCTGTCGACTTTTACTTCATCTACCTTGGTCTACCTTCTTCAACCTCCGCCGACCTTCGTATTACTTCATCCACTATAGTATCCATACCTTCGTCCAACCTCGTCTAATTTCGTACATCCTCGTATATTTTCGTCGACCTTCGTCTATCGTTGTGTATCTCAATTTACTTTTGTCCAACTTCCACCAATAAAATATTGTCGTAACCGACCGACCGTCTCTCCTCTTCTTGATCAGTAACCATCGGTCGTCTCGAACTGTTTATACACATCGTATAAAAGAGATAAACTATTTTATCGATAAAACGCATCATGTTGGCACTACTTGTAACTGGGTGGAGCGATAAAAGAAGCTAGAAGATTTAGGTGTTGTGAAGTCATGGTTTGAGTTCGTTCGTCAATCACGTGATGCGTGACGTCACTTCAATGGTGACGTCATCCTAAGCAGTGACTCAACTTTAATCAACTTCATTTTCTCTTGCAGCATCTCAGCTGAATGAGTCACGGAGGGTAGGAGAAGGGATGAAGAAAGAGGGGTGAGAAGGGGAGGGGTGACGTATTTTTACTACTGAATGTATGTGTCAAGTTTTTGATGTTATGCATGTTGACGAAAATGATGGACCTGCCCCAGGCGTTTTCGAAATGAAGAAGTGAAAAGAGGCGACATCTGTGATTTTCCATTCGGTTACAACCTTCATAACACAAACCATTCTAACAATAGATTCAATGGTTACTCGTGAATGAAGAATTTTATGACATGAATCATTTTCACTCTTAAACTACTTAATATTCAAACTTCAAATTCATTCACATGCACATATATATATATATATATATATATATATATATATATATATATATATATATATATATATATGTTAATATATATATATATATATATATATATATATATATATATGTTAATATATATATATATATATATATATATATATATATATATATATATATGTTAATATATATATATATATATATATATATATATATATATATATATATATATATATATATATATATATGCATATATATATATATATATATATATATATATATATATATATATATATATATATATATATATATGTATATATATATTTATATATATATATATTCATATATATATATATATATATATATATATATATATATATATATATATATATATATATATATATATATATATATTCATATTAATATATATATAAATATATATATATATATATATATATATATATATATATATATATATATATATATATATATATATGTGTGTGTGTGTGTGTGTGTGTGTTGACGGAGATTCTCGTGGCCGATGGTACATGGTAAGATGATTTCTTTGGCTAAGCCACGGGTTGTAGATAGATGAATCTTCATGATTTTGCCAACTTAATCAACTCCCATGGACCCTTAAGCAATTAGTTTTCACGTGACATAAAAGAAACGAATTCATTGATTTTTAGTTGCTGAATATCATATGGAATCGTCAAGATATCTTATTGATATTGCCTATTGTTATGTAAACCTATATTCCTCCCTGTGACCGAAAGCTTCGTTCCCGCGGGAAGACCTGGAGTATCTTATCAGCGGTGAAACCTGAGAGCGACAGAAAAGTATCGCTTCTCGGGGATTCACAGCTGTCTTGTTGTGTCACGTGTGCAGTGGAGGCGCCCGGATCACGTCGCTCGGGGAGCACGTGCTATTGACCCGGCACCTCCACCAGTAAGAACACGTGCAAGCGTCATGAGGTAGAATGAAGAGGGCAGCTGCTATTTATCGGACCATGTCTATGCCACAGCATGCCAACCTAAACCAACTCAATCTAACACCCCAGTTGAATTTAATGAACTTTATATATTCAAACAATAGCCCAATTTGATTTGAGGTAAATTGAATTGAATGTAACTCACTATGGACCATACCTATATCTAAACTTACCTGAAATTACCAATCTAACAAAAAAATAAACATTACTAAGGCCCGGTATTACCAAGTCTAGTTAGCCTTTATCTAACAGTACAAACTTTTTATTACCATGGTTACCTGTGGTATTTGTTTTCACCAACTCTCAGATAAATACTAACTGGACTTGGTAATACTGGACCTAACTAATTTATCTGAATGAAATCAATCTGAAACCTACTTCCGGTCTGACAAATGAACGTTTCGAAGAATAGACCAATAAAATCCCCGTTGGATTTTTTAAATTTGTATTCGAAAGTTAGTTCAACATCTAATTTATGCAACTAGTCGTCACACATCTGAATTCTTTCACCCACGACTTTTGCCTGAACATTCAAATGTGTTAATATGATAGTGAGAGCGAGCAAATTAGTAATACGATTTTCCGCAGTAGCGCCGCGTAGATATTAGATGTTGAACTACAGCTCATATGGAGACGTCGGTCGTCTAATTCGCGTAACAATTATTACGTAAGATATGCATTTCTTTCATAACTCTTCATTCCATGATCACAAAAAACTTGATACATGATTATTGTTTGCTTGGCTAATCCACCAATATTTGAAAATTAAAGTTTCACATTGAATCCAAGATAATTTTGGTCGTTTCTTTATTATTTCATTCACCTGCTCTCGATTTCTCAGTGTGGCCCATATTTTCAGTAGTCTGTCAAAGAGTCCGTTAGGTTGAATCACTTTTTAGTTGATAGAATATCATTCGATCAAATTTCAACTGAGACGAGTGATCAAGTGGCTAGCACGCTGAACCTACATTCAGGAGACCGGTGCTCTATTCCCGCCATGGCCGACCTTCCTGACAGAGGTACTCGTCTCAGTTGAAAGTTAATCCAATGCTATTTCATTAACTAAACGGTGGAATAATCTAACGGTCTCGTTGGAAGACTACTGAAAATCCGGACCAAACTGAGAAATCGGTGGCAGGTGTATGAAATTGAAAAGAAACGGCCAAAATTATCTTAGATTCAGTAAAAAAATTAAATTAAAAATATTGGTAGGTTACAGTCAAGTAAACAATAATGATTTATTGATTCCTATGTGACCATGGAATTTAAGAGTCATGAAATAACATCTCATGAATATGAAAAAAAATCATATTTAACCAACGAATAATTGAAAAATGTACTTTGAATTTTTCTACCATCTAAATCAACATTTCCTTCAATCAACCTCCCTTTTTCCAATCAATCAACCCGTTCAACGATCAATCCGTTTAACGATCAATCCGTCATCAACTCACCGGTACAATACCGTGGCTCGTCGGACTTGTCCCCGCAGTCGTCGACTCCGTCACAATACCGGTCCAGCCTGACGCAGTGGTTGTTGCTTCGACATGCAAACTCCGATATGCGACACGCCGACGTCAGGGGCGCCACTATCGCGACAACTGTTGCCAACAACACCGCGAGAAGAACACCAGACATCCTGGGGGACAAACATAACAAAACAAAACCAAATTAGATCCTATTCACTATCATAGAATTGAGAGGGGTTATTATCCAATTGGGGGATGGTGTCGGATGAAATGACAGATTTATTTTTGTGTTTGGTTTTATTGTATATCGGGTTTTGTGGTGAAAATATAAACATCAATGAGGGGAGTGGAATTGGAGAGATTAGATAAAAAATACAATGTGCTCTATTGTGTGTTGTTTGAAAGACTGTATTTTTTTTATCATGTTGGTATTTCAACGACATACATGCTTTTGAAACTGGTACTTTGTTTAATTGACTTGGGGATGATGGGACCGTCACGTGGAACAATGGAGACTTTTATAATACTGTAATTATTGGCAATCTCTGTGTTTGTTTTGTAACTGTACAGTGTACATGTTATTTTATAATTATTTTTTTCTGAAGAGTTAAATTTACCTCGATATATTTTTTATATCTATACGCACAATCAAGCTACTACATGATTGGATTCTTATTCCTAGAATCCATTTTTAGAGTATATTTTCTTTACGAATTCACGTTTGAATTTGATTTCCAAAATCCATTTTAGAACAATATTATTACTCCATGTCAATTGTGCCATCACATCAATTTACCATTCACATTTGCTAATTTCACATTTGTTATGGGGTGGTAAGATCGCCCTTGTGGTGCCCCGTCCAAACGATCCTATCTTTCATCCATAGCCTTAATTGGGGAACAATGATTTTGTATCAAGTTTCGATGTTATTAAAAAAAAAAAAAAATTGTACAATGTGTCGGAGTAGCAACCATTCTAGCAACAGTATACTCACCAAAATAGAATGTTTCCGACTAAAGTTCCTTACTGTATTAATAGCACGTTTTATAAGGAATTAAAACGTGTTGTATGAACTGATTATCCATCGAAATACACAAAATACCAGGGGCACTTGAGAGCGCATACCAAAATACGGATACTACTAAGAGTGAAGGTGGGCTTGGCGTGTAATAATGCTATAAAGAGCTACTATTTCAGGGAATTCGTTAGAGCATATAAGAACTGTGGTTAGGGTTATTTGGTTCATGTTCTGATTGTTTCCTCGAATAGGCACATTTTCTTTCTAAGTAAACACGCCAAGCCAAGTTTACTCTTGGTAGTATCTTTATTGCAGTATTAGCTCTTCAGACGCCCCCAAATACCATTGGTAACCAAGAGTAATAACAAATTAATCCGCTAATTGCATCGCGTAGTAGTAGTAGTAGTAGTTTTTTTTTTTAATTTGTATTCGTGTTCTCACAAAGATTTCAGTACAATTTCGTAGACCCGCAAAGTCACAAAAAGTTGACTTGTTTGCGGGTCTACTAACATTTTATACATAAGAAAAACAAATTACAAATAAGTATATCAAGTCTGAACACTTACGCACGTACATTTTGATAATAATGATGAAAATATCAATTTTATTCAATTATCAACTATATTCATCAATATATTCATGAATATATCATTCATATATCATATATCATTCATGAATATATATATTCATATATTCATTATCATTTATCAAAATTCAATTATATCAATCAGTATTGGTAGTAGTAGTAGTAGTTCATGTTTCATTTTTTCTGCAAGGTTTTTTATTATCAAACAAATACATATATTAAAATACTGTAGACCCGCAAAGTCAAAAATTTTAACTTGTCTGCGGGTCTATTAACATTTATAATACAACAAAATACACTCAAATTCAGTTGTTTGGATGATATATAAATACATAGACATATATATATATATATATATATATATATATATATATATATATATATATATATATATATATATATATATATATATATATATAACACATACACATACCTAATTGAAAATTGAATCAAATTCAACTTATCCGTCTTTCGAGGAAATCGGTACACATTTACGTAATCACAATTATGTAGTTTTTAGATGGATGATGTTTAAAATCCCTAGTTCTCAACGGTTCTCAATTTTCATGATGCTTTGAAGTTTTTAAATATTGTGTACCGAAACATTGTACCTACGTTGAAGTACGTACGCAC
>OZ023333.1:36576566-36609987 GCA_964007535.1 Brachyptera risi | reverse complement strand
CGCACTTGTACTTTGTACGTACGCACTTGTACTTTGTACGTACGTACTTGTACTTTGTACGTACGCAATTTACACAATGACGTAAAATACGTGATCCAATGAATAATATTTTATATAAAACTGGTCCTTAACAGGTTGTTATATCAGCTAAATAAAACATGAATGCACTTCAGCACTCCAGTCAGCACTCCAGTCAGCACTCCAGTCAGCACTATCGGTCAATAAATCAAGCGACAAGCGAGTGACCAGATCGACTGTCACTTCACTCGACGTGTGAAGCGATCGGAGGGAAATAATGGCAACCACCGAACTCATCTTTATAACTTAATTAATAACGTAATTCAGTGATAGATGCTATCATCACTGTCTGTGAAGGCTTTGAAACGCTCACAATATGTCACGTGTTATTTTCATGTAACGGTACGCTGCGAAGAAAAAATCAATGACAATAATATCGAGTATTACTGTTTCGTTATTAAAAAATTCAATCTCTTGTACAACTGTCTACTTTTTTCGTTACTTGATGTAACTTGATTGCTCAAAATTATTAGTATTCAAAGAAACCTAACACTTCGTGAGTAGAATGTAACAAATCACTCAATGTTTTTCTTTTTTTCTTTTCACTTCAACTACTTTATTATTTTTAATGTTTGAGAAATACGTCAGAATTTGAATTTTACTTATAATTCACTATTTTAACCCACAGTTAAGCCTTTTTTAAGGGCTTTGTTGATGTTTTTTTGTTGTAATTGTGTTTTTCTTTCTGTATCAGTATATGTGACCAATAATAAAAAAAAACTCATTAGCTTTTTTGCCAAATATTGTCTGCATCTTGTGATGTATTTGTTGATTTTTTATCTTCCACTGTTGATATTTCCTGATCATTTATATCTGTCTAGTCACTTAAATGCAAACTTTATGTTGTATGAAAACTGGGAACGTCCTAATACAGAGGTCGAATTGGGTGTTACGCTGTAAAACACTGTCAAACATTCAAGTGTAACTATATATATTGTGCTTTTTGCGCGCTTGTGCAATCTTCTCTTCAGATCTCTCTCTGAATTCGATTTAATTGAGCGTATGAAATGTTGTTTGGTCAATAAGGTTACAGGATGAGTTTTTTTTTCTCTCAAACGAAAATAATGAACTCACTTATCTCAAAAAGAAGTTATTTCTACAGAGGCCGAATTGTACAGCTTAAACAAAAACGAGTGAAAGTATCTTCTACATTTTTTTTTGTATCAATTACCTTTCGTGATTTCGCATAGGATTCAGACGATATCGAAAATATATTAATTGAAATCTACTTTTGATTCAAGCCTTATACAGTCTTCAGCCATTTTGCTCTCGAACTGCACGTATAAATACACTAGAATAACACTTACATGGTGCACGTAATATATAACACATAATACATAACACGGTAATCATGGTTATGATCAAATAACAAAAAAACAGCATTCGCTCCTTAATTGAGCATTTTGAAATGTTTGAAATTCTCAAGAGTTGACGTAATTTCTCATCAAAAAGGAAGTTATAGTTGAAAACTGAATTGATTTAGATTCCATGGCAGTCCATTTAGCAAAATATCAGTTTTTTGGTGATTATACTTTTGAACGGTATGAGATATAAAAATTCTAATTTGTGAGAAATACAAATAATTATAATAGCTTCAAGATGATAAGTTATAACTATTCAAGTCATGTCGCATAACTGCCAAGCGTAAGATGTGATTTTTAAACTGTATACGTTTGACAGTTATGCGACATGACTCAAATGGTCATGAATTATATCATCTTAGAGTTATTATGATTATCTTTGCTTCTGGATTATTATAACTATGATATCTCATACCGTTCAAAAGTTATCATAAAAAACTGATATTCCGCTATATCGACTCCCATGAACTCTTGAAGTTTTCGTCGAAGTCTCTGCAACTCTGACAGTCGGAATTTGTTTCAAAATTTTATGTTATTAAAATTACTAGAGCTATATCAGTCGACTTCGTTCAATCTGAAATGTAATTTTATATCGGTAAATATTGAAGAGAATTAATATGACCAAACGGAACACTGTAATGAAATGCTAATGCAATTTTGAACTTACATTTGAATACATTGTGTTCGCCTTTAAACTATGACTCTATTCGTTTCCATTCTGCTTGTGAAAATGAATATCAAACTCGAATATAATGGAATAATGGAGAATTGCATAAAATACTAATAACTAACTCTGTTGGATCATAGCCAACTGAAGCAAACTTCTGTTGCAATTGCATTTGTGCATCGTATGGGAACATTGCCATCGTATAACTGAGGCATGCCTTCTTGCATCCGTACAATACGAAAATGGTCCACTAATAAATCATTGTTGAATCTCGTTGCATCATTAAATATTAATATGCAACGCTTTTGAAAGATGTGGTTGTGTTTCTTGTATCAATACTCGTCCTAAAGGAATCATTAACACTCAATTTTTTGAATTTATTCTTTAATAACATCGAAACTTGATACAAAATCAATGTTATCCCCAATTAAGGTTATGAAAAAATAAAAATAAAAAATGAAAATAAAACTGAAAATAATACAGATAAGTGTACAATTATCGGTGATATTCCTTTTTTTCATGTTGGTAGACTTTCTTTCTTGAATGAATAAATTCAACCATGAAATAAATGAATGGATATGGAGATAAAAAAATTGAAAAAATATATAAAAGCACGAGGAAGATTCATTAGGAAAAAATAATGAATTTTAATATCTCTCATTCTGCTCTGGAGTGATATGAAATTGTTGAATTGAATCACCAAATTATCATAATGGTAGCTTCAAACTGTCAATACTCAAATAATAATATATTCAAAGTGAAGCGGTAGATCGACAAGAGCCAAGGCCCGAGCACTGGCGTAATAATTATTAAACGTTCAGACGAAGGACTATGAGCATCTACCATATAATTAATATAAACATTTTGAAAGTTACAATAAAAGTTCTGCATATATATGAAGTGAATGATGAAATCACCAGACTGGTGTTTTCTTAATAATGTACAAATTATTATGGGCAATTAAGGAGATATAAGAATAAATACAACCAATCATCGAGATTGCGAGTAACTTATCTTGTTCAAAATGAGATTAAAGCCAGAACGAATATCAAAATTCTGATACAAGAACAGCATATAATCCTGATATATTATTCATTCATCACGGTAAATGTTGAAAAATCATGAATATAATTCAATGCGAAAATGAAATATGAATCTTGAAAATATATTTCTAGATAGGTCCATAAAATGAACTTACCTGTGAGAATTGGGACCAAAATTAAGAGTTATATTTTTAAAATTGTGTCGTGATATTAAACATATCCTAATGACCATCATGAGTTCATAGATATATTTTGTTTTCAACAGTTTTTACCCAAATGATAATTTCTCAACAAACTTCAAACTACTCGTGAGTAAAAAAATTAAATTTCCAGAAACAATCAACCCATTAGTTTAACACCTGTTTATAGTTTGAAAAACACTTTAGAGTAGTATGTTTTAGATTTCTTATTAAAAACTCTTCACAAAGTGAAAACAAAGAAAACTGAACTCTCCTCTCGCAGATAGCAAGGGTGTAAAACAGCCAACAAAAGCGACGCGATGGCACGAGTAAAAGTTATATCTTCATAAAACATTCTATTCTAAATCCGCACACAAATAAAATTGCACAAAGGAGTAATAACACAACATATAATACACATCCATGTTCATCCCTCCACAGAAGTTTATACATAATCCGATTTTCGTTGTTGAACCAACAAAGACTTGACTCATGTGTACACACACACGCACGCACGCACGCACGCACACAAACAAGATTAACAACACGCAGACGCAGTTCTTTGGATTTGTTTCATTTCATTTTATCATTGTTCAGATAAGCGAAATTCGGTCGTAGGTGACCGCTCTTTCACTTGATCTATTCAAAACATACAATATTATTGAAAACAAAGAATATAAACATAATGATAATAATTATAATTATGATAATGAGATAGTTTTATTCTCAAACATATCAAGATACATAAAATACGGAATATTAGTATTAATATAAATACTCGAAAACAAAACTTTATATAGTTTGCATGAAAAGGAATGCACATTTGTAAATACATGTGGTGATTTCATAAGATGACAGAGAAAAGGAAAACTTGAATTGAAAAATTTTAATTATTCATTTAAATTTTGAATTTAGATTTTTTTAAATTTCATACATATGTAAACAGTGAATTTTTTTTTCAGGTATCATACATGAACAGTGGACCTATACATGCATTCAACTCAGACGCTGTTTTGAATACTATTATTGACAAAACTTACACTTTGAAATGAAACTAGAGATAAAATAAAATAAGGTCCATATCATAAAATGAATATCATACAAAAGTAAATTATATGTTATGGTAATTAACAATAAATAATGGCATAAATATGATTATTTGAATGATAATAGAAACTGAGTTTTAACAATAAAACTATTTACAATTGAGCCACGTATTGCTACAGCAATTACAATGCCATATTGTTGTCATTTAAAAAAAATCATAATTTTTCCTTTTGGAAAATATCTTTGGACGTTAGAGGGAAGCTACGTAATACATCATTCAATTCAGATGGCTCCACTGGGGATAATATATTATTTTGAAAAACAGCTGAATCACGATCTGAAAAATGAAAATATGTTTCAAAACATCCCTAGTCTCTATAGGGCAAGAAGCTCCCGCCAATATCATTTCACAGATATATATATATATATATATATATACATATGAATATATATATACATATATATATATATATATATATATATATATATATATATATATATATATATATATATATATATATATATATATGAATATATATATATATATATATATATATATATATATATATATATATATATATATATATATATGAATATATATATATATATATATATATATATATATATATATATATATATATTTATATATATATATATAAGGGTTTAACGACGCATTATACTGATGGCTACGAAATATTGGCGTCGGTAGATGATGAATGAGATGATGGGATGATGAGATGAGAGGTTATTTTATTAGGTGTTTTGGATGGTGGGAAGGAGTCGGTCGTGGCCTGTTGATAAGGCCACGACCGACTCCTTCCCACCACCCAAAAATACCTGACGAAATAACTTTTCATCTCATCATCCCATCATCTCACATATCATTCACCGACGCCAATATTTCGTAGTCATCACTACTGTGCGTCGTTGAACCCAAAATGAATTTAAAAATAATTTGAAGCTGTGCCTTAATTGACTGAGCTACGGAGTGCGGTCGAAATCGAATAGTATCCCTAAGAGATACAGACACTTTGTAATAACAAGGCTCGAAGTAAGGTGGACGTTTGTTAGTGGTATACCAAGCAAACAAGATATAATTCCATCTAGATCCTACTTGAGGTTTTATTCGACCGGAACTGTATTTTCGGCCAGTCGGTGGGTGTTGAGATACGTCATTGTTTATCCAACGGGTCTCGATTAAGGAACGACGACACGTCTCCGCCCATCACGTACCATTGCCGGACGATGGTGTCGAGCGTGCATCTGGCGGTCTGTCGTGGAGAAACCACTTAGCTTCACCAGCTTGCTCGTCAGAAAGTCGATGTAACAGTCAAGTACAGTCGTCAGCAAAAGGTGATATATCACTAGTGTTTCATCAAACTTGTAGGTTGAGCCCGAATGAAAAAGTTATACAAATTGCTGAATTATTCACATACATAACAATGTCGTATAGTCATTTTCACTTAAGGAGGAGAACACAAATATTAACTTGACCTGTCATGACTTGATTGAGGTATTTCAATTTCAATTTCAATTTGTACATCTTTTTATTTTTCATATTATTCAAAACAGGATAACAGGAAAACAATACGAACAGTGATGAAGTGAACCAAATATATACATTTGGGTTAACATTGTAAAATCGAAAAAGAAGAAAAGAAGAAGCCCGTATGAGAACTAAATCTTGTGTGCGGGTATTACGAGTGAAAGTTGATATTTATGTTGACGAAACTATAAAAAATAAGGAATCGAACTTATTTCACTGTCCTTGATCCTTGATTTTCCAAGTGTAGATATTGAAGAAATGCAAACATACAATTATAAATACATAGAAACCAACTCGAGAAGAATAAAACAAAACAAACATAATATAATATATATATATATATATATATATATATATATATATATATATATATATATATATATATATATATATATATATACTTTTCTTTTTTTATACTGGGTTCACTGACGCTTTGTTCTGATGACAACGATCTATTGGCGTCGGTGGATGTTGAGATGAAAAGTTATTTCATTAGGTGTGTTTGGATAGTGAGAAGATGTCGGTCGTGGCCTGTTGTTAAGGAACCATCCCAATATTCGCCTGAATGACAGAGAAAAATCAAGAAAGCCCCTGTCAGCTGGACTGTCGATCATGGCGGGAATCGAACCCTGGTCTCCTGAATGACGGTTCAGTGTGCCAACAACCCGGCTACTCGTCTCAGTCACATATATACTTGTAACCACAAAAAAATGGTCGTGCATCAACCAAATAATCGGATCTATAAATGTACGAACTTCGATAATTCCTCATGATATCACTGTCAATTTGAACATTTAACGCTTTTGAAAGATGCAGTTGCGTTTCCTCATCGCCAACCTCGTCCTGAAAATCATGCCACCCTGAAAATACCACAGCTCTACAAAAAAATAAAAACGCTGTTGTTTGTGTTTGTTATTCTGGTAGATGATATTCCTAAGTGGAGACATTGTATTCAGTAAAGATGGCATTGCAACACCAACGCCACGCGTACCAACAGACGTACCAACAGACGTACAAAAAAAACGAAAAAAAAATTCATTCATGATGGATATTCATCTTGACGATGAACGACCTTGAAGGTCCAGCTTACTATAAATTTGGAATTGTAATTGTCGGAAGTGAAAATGAGTTTTATTATTTTGGTGATGGAATGAAAAAAAATTAGTGATAATAATTATGATGGTGAATTGGAAAGTGAATTAGAATTGGATTCGAATTTAATTCAATGATCGTTGAAGAGATGGTTATGGAAAACATGAGAAAATTCATGTAGAACTTCAATACTGTTCCATGAATCAGTGATTTTGATAATATATGTTGGTATATTATTATGCAAGTGTGTTATATTGTGTTGTTATAGGCCAGCCCCCGTATCCCCGTATGACCTGGCTGTTGGTGGGGTCAAACAAACTGTCATCATCCGATGGTCCCATGAATATCGGCTGGCATTCATCATTCTTCTTCCAACTACTTGGAACCTCTGGCAGCCGCTGTTCATCGGACCATCGGTCTACGTCATCACATGCGCACGTTGTTGTTGTTGTTGTTGTTGTTGTTGTTGCACGCAGCCTAAATAGCCCAATCAACCTCAACAACAAAACTCAAGCTCAATGAACCTGACCTATTCAAACTAACCTAAACTAACTGAACAAACATCCTGATCTATTTTTTCATATTACCTAAAACCAATTCAAAACCTACTTCCGGTCCAACGAATAGCCACTCCGGGGATTTCTCTTCACGATATCGATACTCGAAACTGATATATCGATATTCGAAACAGAGATATCGATACTCAAAACAGAGATATCGATACTCAAAACAGAGATATCGATACTCGAAACAGAGATATCGATATTCGAAACAGAGATATCGATACTCAAAACAGAGATATCGATACTCGAAACAGAGATATCGATACTCGTAACAGAGATATCGATACTCGAAACAGAGATATATCGATACTCAAAACTGATATATCGATACTCAAAACTGATATATCGATACTCGAACAGAGATATCGTTTGACGCGATAGCGCGGTCAGTTTGTGACGTAGGCGAGTGTACACGTATGGGAGAGACCTCAATCAGCTCGATCGGCGATCGGGCGAATTCCTGCGAAAACACTCTTGACAGACGTGTATTCGATCACACGCACACGCGGGGGTAGCTGGAACTGAGCGGAGCAAGTCGTCGACGGGGCGCGTGCAAATAAACAAAGATAAATAGATTGCATGGCTGCGTGGATGAAGAGAACGAACTAAGCAAATACTCGGGATGCGCAGGGATGAGATTAAGGGGATACCCACCCTCGGTGTTACAATTTAAGTGTCAACATGATTTATAAACAATAAACGATCGCAATGACTTCTCTAATGACATATTGTAGTGAAATTGCTTCACACCGGGTAGAGAAATATTATCTTCTGAAATAATTTCGATTCATAATGAACATTCACAATAAGTTACGTGATCACGTGTTATTTGTATTTAACGGTACGCGGTGAGGTAAAAATTGATGGTGAACATATCGAGTGTTAAGCTGCTTTTCCGTAATCATGTTTGCGAAACGAAACAAAAGGAAACGAAACGAAATCAGTCAATAGCCAATCACAGGCCCGAAAACCACTGGGAGTCCATGTTGGAATTTCGCAACATGGCGGCCAAGACGAGTCGGGGCGAACTCAACTTTCTTCGTTGCGAATTTGATTCGCAACGAAATGGCGGAAATAGAATAATAGTTTCCAGGTTTTACTCCTATGATCGCTAGTGTCTACTTCCGTTTAAGGCACATCGAGTGCTTCGACCGCCAAATCTTGTTCGTGTCAACAATCATGAAAATATTTCCAGAATTAGTTTTATAATTAAAAATGTATATTAATAAATTTGCATATTGATCAATAATTATATTAATTTATATTAATGATGTAAGAATAATTTTATAGAAACTCACCAGGATGCGGTGAAATCACTACTCAGTTCAAAATGAAATCACTAGGATGCGCTAGAATTGCGAAATTATTTCGCACATCATGGAAACAGCTATGCGAATTCGTCGCGCAAAGTTTCGGAGTCATTTTTTTCATGGAAAATTAGCTTTATACTGTTACATGCAGAGATCTTTCCACCTAATTGTTATTATAAAATTTGACTCATTAGCAGATTCGAAAATATTATTTGCATCAGATGTATTTGTTGATTTTGTATCTTACACGGTTCAAGATTTCATGTCTGTGAAACCACCCTGGCGGGAACTTATCGCACTATGGAGACTGGATACGCCTTAAGAGAGGAACAAGAAGTTGAGAGGTACACAATGAAGAAGTTAGCGGAAGTGTATTATATAGTACAGTATGTTACAATTGTATTGCATTGTATTGTTACTCTCCTTGAGGTTGAAGTTGAACAATGTAAACTCTAACACTAGGCCATGTTATTCATGTATCGACGATGGAAAAAGCAGGCATACCCACTTAGAGCTAACCACTTAAGAGTCCACGGGAGTCGATTTAGCGAAATATCAGTTTCTTGGTGATAACTTTTGAACGAGGTGAGATATCAAAATTCTAATACGCGAGAAACACAAATAATCTTGATAGCTTCAAGATAATATAAGTTACAACTATTCAAGTCATGTCGCATAACTAACAAGCGTCGACAGCTAAACAATTTTTTTTTAGCTTTCAACGCTTGACAGTTATGCGACATGACTTGAATAGTTATAACTTATATCATCTTGGAGTTATTTAATTATCTGTGTTTTTCGCGTAATAGAATGTTGATATCTCACACCGTTCAAAAGTTATAACCAAGAAACTGATATTTCGCTAAATCGACTCCCGTGGACTCTTAGCCCTGAAGCCAGATTCGAAAGAATATTGACGCGATTTTTTTCTAATTTCAGATAAAACTAGAATTCATCAACTCAATTTCAGTAATACCGATTAATTCATTTATCTTCCACAGACTCGTGAGTCATGACGTAGGCATTACCTGATCATCTATTGAAACATGAACAGAATTCGGTGATGCAAATATCATCATAAAAAATAGGTGCGTTGTGGAGAAAAATATGTTATTCATACTTTCTGATATCTAGATGATCATTTCTATTTTTTTATCTTGAAAATTTGCGTCATTATTAATTGAAAACCAGCTCCGGGGTTGTGATGGACCTTTGACAATTGTTGAAACTTCATAAATTACATAATTTCTCCACAATTTGTGAAATTTCACACTCTTGAATGTTGTAGTGGCATTTTCAGTCTTGAATCTTGTCATAGAAAAAAACTAAAATATCTTGATAATTAGCCGTCTTCCGTGGCTTAGTCAATAAGACACGTTGCATTAGAAACAAAAGTCACTTCAGACGTGGATTTAGATCCCACATAATGCATATGGAATTTAGTATACGTCATTTACATTTCATCACTAATATCTTCTATATTATCACCCGCTCATTCGTAACCCCACATAACCTTGCTATTGGTGGGATCGTTAGGCACCATTACAACTTGAGAATATCACAGCTCATACGACCTACTTCTTCCCCGGTGATGGTGACGGGGACTATTTATTTTCAAGGGTGTTACATCAATTTATTCTCGTCAACACCAGATTATGTACCAACCACTTACCGTGAGGTGCAAATGGGTGGTCTATTTACTCAACAACTTTGCTTACTACTAGGTTATTGAGTGGGTGTAACAAATATGAAGATGACAAGAGATTTTTTTTTATTTTCATCAACGTCAAAATCTACAATCATTGTTTGCCAATTGAAGCAAATAATGAATTAGTAAGATTATATTTTCTTACTTTATAAATACTTTTATACTTACTTTTATTTTATTTTGGTCATTTTGAGACTTTGAGAAGGTCTCGTCATCAATGCAAGTAATTACGTATTACGTTTTCTAAAATTTACGACTTGGGCAAGAGTCAAACCCAGAACAGCGATTGAAGATAACAATTTCAATAATCTCATTAATATACATATATATATATATATATATATATATATATATATATATATATATATATATATATTTATATATATATATATATATATATATATATATATATATATATATATATATATATATATATATATACATATATATGTATGTATATATATTTATATATATATATATATATATATATATATATATATATATATATATATATATATATATATATACATATATATATATATATAAATATATATATATATATATATAAATATATATATATATATATATATATATATATATATATATATATATATATATATATATATATATATATATATATATATATGAACTTTATTGTCAGTATATGAGTATATTATGAAGAAGTATAATGTACTAGTAATGTGTGTAGTAGTAGTAGTAGTAGTTGTAGTAGTGAGTTGATGGAACGTGAATATGTTATGAACTAATTCATAATGCATAATTTCTTGAAACTAGACTATATAGAAACATAGACTTTCCTGCAAACATTTGTTATTGATTTAAACGATCGCTGAAATCATGACATGAGATAAATATGCTGACATGAGTAGAAGCGGTTATTCAATAAATATATATTATGTTGCCAAATAGCAGCTGCTATGTGGACACAGATTATTAAAATATAATTTATTCATACTTTATTCATATTATAACGATAGTTTTACAATTCCCGCAGTGTTGATAGAGTCAACAATAATGGAATGACTCGAATTGAAATGTATAGAAGTTCTGAAAAAAAGTAATGAGATTTTTGAAAAAGAAAAAGAGTGAATGCAATTTCTGATTTAAATGAACCTAGAGCTATTCGTGCCGATCTTCATTATGGAACTCATTCAGTTTATAGAACACTTCCTAGCGGAATCTTGAGGTATCTCTTGAATGCATCTCTGCTTTCATACTTTTGTTGATTCATAATTGATAATTCATAATTGATGAGTGATGGAAATTTTCATTTTTAATCAGACATAAAAACTGTATTTGCACGAGTTGATAGTAACATAAATTATTATAATATGTATAATATGTATTAATTATAATAATGTACAGTGAATAATTTTCATAATATTATCATTATCTAATTGACATTGACAATATCATTATGTATGATCAATCTGTCCAATAAACATATTATTATTATTATTATTATAAATTACACGGAATTTTTAAGAACAATGAGTTGGTAAATATAAAAGGCAAGGTGCCCAGAAGCAAAAGCACTATCATGAGGTAAAATAGGTCAACTCAAAGTTATATCATCACAATCATTTGACAAGTTGGTTTCTAGGGAAAGAAATGGAACCTCAGATATTTTCCATTAATTTTCCCACATGTTTTTCTACAATTCTCTATAAAATCACATTATTATAGTTGGTGAGTATTCACTGTGGCGAGACCTTTCACCCCAAACTATTCACACTCAATAATGCATGAGAAAGTAAACAAAACTATAAACAAAATAACATTGTAAATGTCCCATTGAGTCGCACGAACCTTGTGAAGGAATCGCTTTCCAATAGTAACACAAAAGAATTAGGACTAACTTTTATCTACTACGTGACTTTTATATGTGAATAACTTATACCGTAAATTCGGAAACATTTCAAACTGTGGAAAACTTATAAACTCGCTTCTTGTAAACGGGAGATGAGGGCAGTTCGGGCCTCGGTTAGATACCCAACCACCGTCCATCTTGACAAAGTGTTTTATATTCTACTCTATGGTAGTAGGCCAAGCTGGAGGGTGTGTTTAATACTTCACCTTTCTCCGAGGAAACGGAAAAGTAGCCCAGGCTGATGCCGAGATGGTTCTCACAATGTAGGCCAAGACCGGTTCCTTCCCAGTATCCTTCTCATTTCCTAAGCAACCCTCATCTCATCATCCCATCATCTCAGTCATCATTATATAAGTTATTTTCCATAAGTTGGATAGATTCTCAAGATTGTGCTGTTCATTATTATCAAGAACCTTGTTGTTCTGTTGTATGTTCGATGACTCACTAGTTTATTAATTTTTTTTTTTCTTGCGTAACTTCTTACAGGCAACTACACAAGAGTTTCTCTCTCATGCGGGTCTCTTGTTGTGAAATGTAATGTGAGAAAGAAAATGAAAAATGTATATAATTAATATTCAAAAACAAGAGTAAAATGATTTAAAAAAAGAAATGAAATGAAATTATAGTGCGTCGTTAAACCCAATACGAAAAAAAGAAATGTATTTTGTTAGTGTGTATACGTTTATTGTAGAAACCAGAACGCCTATTGGCTCAAACAAACTAATACAGACGTTTTGATTGGAGGACAGAGTTGTCCACTTATCCCAACAGTCTGTGACATCACTTGAAAAAAGTCTGTATTAACGTCTGTGGGGGCGGGTGGGGGGGGGATGAGGGGGGTGAGACGTAAGAGAATAATAGAGAGGAATGTGGGGGTGGGGGTTGAAATTCAAACTTTGCCTGTCGTAATGATTCGCAGAGATCGAGAGATCGACTTACTCGAACGTATTCAGCTAATGTGAAGAAATGCGTCTATTTGATCTTGTAAGTGGCCTCACCACTGTGCACACTCAGGACGCGACGCCCAGGCGATAGCGTCCCGACGCCGGGTCATGTGACACTGGGGTATTGTTGTTAAAGCATGGTTCACAATTGAATTTTGATTTGTCATCATGAAATGGTAAAAGTGTTGTAGTGTCATCCGGCTTGAAAGCTTCTTATTTCAAATGTAGGATCGCCAATAGTTCAATGGAAGATCAGATTCACCGCCAACCTGAATCATTATTTTCATTCGAATGGTTCTAGTCTCACTGGCAGTGGTAACTATTGTCATAAATCATTTTGACATACTTTTCTTGAGAGTGTCTGATTTGACTCTTATATAAAAATAAAATACCCGAATTACACAAACAGTAGTTACTTGACTACAGTAGTAACATCACCTGATTGGTCAGAATTGAGCTTGTCATAAAGTTTATAAGACAACACTCGCAAGAAATAGATTTATTTCATTTCTTATGACTACGACATAATTGCTATAACACAGTTTATTTTTGTCAACGGTTACATGGAAGAGCCACCATCCAGTTCGCTTAAACACTACTACTGTATCATAATGACTAATCACTATTTCAGTTGTGAACCAGCTAAAAGGTGACGCTGCACTGTTAGTCGGAAAAACTCTATTTGTGACGAAGGCCTATTATGCTCGTTATTTTAGGAAATTCAGCGCGTATTCTGAGACCATCTTCGAAGATAGGCAGAAGCTTTCAAATGGAATTTATTGAATTCTTATTTAGAATCCTCATGGTAGACAAGAGAAACAATTCCTAATTACAGAAATTATATAATGTAATTATAATTACATTTAATTATTCAATTAAATTCCGGCTGAATCAAGAAAACTATCCAGAATATCGCAAGTAAAGATGGTTTGAAACAATGGTTTTCGAAAAATGTGCAAAATACTCGACAAAAGATGAAAAATAGAATCATGAAAATAATTCAAACTCAATTAATTTATTTTTCAACCAACTTCTTATAACTTACTTTTTCAATTACATTATTTCAAATAAGTATTTATACATCTTGTTATTTAGCTATCCAGATGTTCATTCTCAAATTAATTTAAAATATGTTTTCATTGTAGGTATAGTCTCTCTCACCACTCTAGAGCAAGTGTCGGAGATCTTTGTAGTTTGCTCATCTATTGTCCGGCTAATAGGTAGGTATATAAACATGTCAATCATCTCTACAGACTTCATCCGACTCATACACTGTTGCATTTTACTCAAATTATATTGAAAAACCACTTTTACAATACATAGTATCGTCTTCAATAAGATTTCTGAAGCGATGTAGCAACGTTGCATCACAACCCTTACCTGGTCACAAACTTGTCCTCAAAATGCACGTGAGAAGAGTTCCTTTGTTACTGTTGGAGTTATGATTGACATGTTTACCAATTCGGCATTTAAGCTGATAGATGAGATAGCAACAATTACTCTTAGAGTGGTGAGACAGACTATACACCCACAGACAAGTCGAAACTTATGTGACCTTGTGGGTCTACGTTACTATCATATTGTAGAATCAAAATATGAATAAAACGCCGCGAAAAAGAAAAAATATCTTATTATGATTTGACTTTTCATATAAACTTATATTGCATTTCATCTATTGTTTTCACCATGTTTTGTTATATCGTATTTTGAATAAAATGGATTAAATCAGATGAAATGGAAACATGCTCTTTCTCAGAAACCATTTGTACGTACATTTATATTCCAAATAATCGATAGCTGTTTGTGGGTTCGTTATACCATCATTATCGTAGTACAAACTATCCTCTCACGTCTTGGGTTATCTCGTGCATTTTCACTGACATTTCACTCTTTCCTCCCACCCCCGTCCACCCCCGACCACCCCCGACCAACCCTTCGGCACATGCCACAACAGCATGTTTATACACGTCGTCGCGGTTCAAGGGTGGAGACAGTCAGCGAAACGATTGGGCAGTCGAGGGCGAGAGCCCACTTGTACTGTCCATTCCATTAACCGCCTGTGATCTTATTCATCTATTCATTCATTTATTCACTTATTCGAGAAAATGTGAAATGTGAATGTGCGGAAATGTGCGGAGATGAAAGAAGTGTGGAGAGACCGAGTGAGAGATGGAAGCTGGGAGTGAGAAGAGCTGTTGAAGAGAGAGGAGAGATATGGAGTAAAGTTGAGAGCGGTAAATGGCGGGAGAATATAGAAAGAAATGGAGGAAGGTGGTGAGAAGAGTTGAGATGGAAGAGGAGGAGGAAGAGCAGAATCAGATAGAGATGTGAGAAAAAGAGGACTTGGGACTGGCAAAATCAAGTCGATATATTGAGCCCTTGTGAAATGTACTTACCTAACTTTGGTAGAAAAAGTAGTTCGAAATTTAAAAAATCATTTATTCAATATTTGTCCAAATTGGACACACATATCCATGTAGTACAACAATGGTTAAAATGCATTGAACAATAGTTATATTTCAATTGTTTTAAATTTACACTTGACTAATTGCTATATAGAAATAGAAAATTTAAATAATAGCCTATTGGTGTCGGTAGATGAGGAATGACATGTTGAAAATATATAATGTAAGGTTATATTATTAGTTGATAGATGGATGTTTACTTTTTCACATTGATACAAATGTGATACACACACTCAACGTTATGAATACATCGATGCATTGTTACGGGTGAAAGACATTCGAGTGATTAAAATATGAATAGAATTAATGCCAACTTGTGAAATGCTGTGTATGCGAGACAATTTGGAATGGAGCTATCGAACTGAAGCTTCATTGGCAATATACTTTGCATCACAGAATTCGTCAATATTATGAAAAGAATGTATCTTTCCTATTTCTCTCCATCCGTCTTTCCACCCCTCTTTCTCAGTACAATCTCTGTATTTGTATTTGTATGTGTATTTATTTACGGTTTTATGAAAACATGATTACATGTATAAACCAAGTCAAAATTAAAAATAGGTGGTATACAAATAGTTATACAATGCGATGCAACGAGACAAATAAAATGAATAGTAATGATTAAAAATGGTAGTGTATAAAAAAACAGTTGATCTTGAATTACAAATTACAAGTCCTCACGAGCTTAGATATTCGTCTACACCGTAGTAAGATTGTTTGACCAGGTATTCAATGGGCTTGCCGTTTAAAAACTTGCTGTTAGCTTTGATTTAGCTTTGTAACCTATACAAGTTACATAATTTTCAGTCTTTCTTATCTGTTTCAGACTCTCGGAAGAATCTCGTGAGGACCTAACCTCACCCACGTGGTTTGCCGAGATAGCCGACTGTTCCTCCCGACCAAGCAAGGTAAGGCGTTGTGCTGGACTATTGTCGCGTTGGTTTTGTTTTATTACATTCATTTACTGTTTGATTCCCGTCATGATCGACTTTGTGGCACTGGTGGAGCAGTGGCTAGCGCAATGAACTGTCATCCGGGTGCCCGGGGTTTGATTCTGTGAAGCGGCTTTTCACAAACAGCCATGTTAGTCACTGTCATATAGTTCAACTGTTGATTTGGATTAAATCAGGTTAGTTTCAGGTTCTGATAATTCGGTTTAGTTCAGGTTGTGTTTGGTTCGGTTAGGTTGGTTAGGTTAGTCGGATCAGATAATATTTCTTCACTTTGGATTACTCGTAACAACAACAACAACAACAACAACAACAACGATGATCTCCACGGGTTAAGACATACCCAAGTCTAGCTGCACATGAGCCTCCATGGTCGACGACCCTGACAGGATTTTTTGTGGTTTCCCTTTGTCGTTCAGGTTGATACTGGGATGGTTCCTTACCAACAGGCCACGACCGACTCCTTCTCACTATCAAAAACGCCTGTTAAAATAACCTTTCATCTCATCTTCCCATCATCTCATATATCATTCACCGACGCCAATAGATCGTAGTCATCAATACAGTGCATCGTTAAACCTCAAGATTTCGAAAAATCATACATTCAACAATACTTGTTCGATAGTGCTATTAAATGGCGATACGACGTTTGAATTTATTCTGATATAGTGCTTACACTCCTTATAGTCGTAGTATTTTTTCATATTTTTTTATTCATATTTTCACATAGATTTGGATACAATTTTTTTGACACGCAAAGTCACAAAAAGCTGACAAATGTCTGCGGGTCTACTAACATTTTATACATGAGAATATTACAGATTAAAAATAAGTAGGCCTATCAAGTCTGAATAATTTAAAGGAAATCTATATTCAGCCTAAAAACTAGCCAAAATAAATCAGTATATATTTGGACTTCGTATGTACAATGTCGGCTAATTTTAGTGCGTATAATACCTGTGAATATTTCCTAGGACATACTCTAATGTGGTTTGATCGACTGCTTTTTGTGACCGTCAGTGTACATTGTTTTTGACCAACATATTATCACATAATTATTAGTTATTCTCGTTGATGTTCCTGCGCAAAATAACTCCGTCGTTGACGCGCCGTAAAACCATAATATCCATTCATTCTCGTTGATGTTGAACTATATACAATACATCCATTTCATCAGTAATATTTACACCTATGCAATGCATGCCAACTCACAGTTGGAAAGTTGTACATAACAAGCCATTCTTTCAATAATACATCGGTTTCATTATATGAAAAAACATTCACTGTTTTTTATACACACTAGCTCACAATTTATATACAGCACATAATTAGGTCGCGTTAAATGAACGTTAACATTTTCCAGTAGTTCTAAATTAATTGAAAATAAAATATATATATATATAGACCCTGAACAAATTGCACGTTCAACTATTAATATTTTATTTTTCGGTTTGCTAAAAGTCGGTCGGTTTTACGCCGCGCATCATTAAACGAGTGGAGGAGGTTGCGTTACGGTTGCGTTACGGTTAAACCGCGAGCGTTTCATTAATTATTGCAGTGCGATCGAATTAAGGCTTACCTCATTTAAAAGTTTCTATTGCGCAATTTTGAATTCCGACCGAGGAAATTATTATCATCTTGTGTGCTTCCGGTTTAGTTTTTGCTGACCGGTTCTGACCCAAATCCCGTTCAATTCGAATTACCGGAAACAATATTAAACACTCTGTGGGTTGGAATAATGATGTATGCCCACAGTGAGTTTGAATAATAACATTGTATTCGTTGATTTCAATTTTTTTTTCTTCAAAACATTTCTTCAACTAGGCAAACGCAACATATTCGTTGTAAGATGAGCGAGATATCTGAATAAAGGTATAATAAGAGGCATTATTAGTCCTACATTAATTTTTGCTACTTTCTAGACTCTGGTATTCTACACACTTTGTCCTACATGTGCATTATCGAATCTGGTATTCTACACACCTTGACGAATATGAAGAATAGTTCATTGTTGTAAAATATCGGATCTAGAAAGCAGTGAATCTTGGCAACCTAATTCTGCTATCATTTCCATATATTTGATGAATGAAAACAGTTGGTTGAATGTTTTTTCTTCAAAACGGCTGGTTCGAATTGCTCACAAAATGGTTAAAATTTGTAACATATATGTGTACACATTCATAATTTTTTTTTTAATAACATCGAAACTTGATACAAAATCATTGTTCCCCAATTAAGGCTATGGATGAAAGATAGGATCGTTTGGACGGGGCACCACAAGGGCGATCTTGGTACTTTTTTTCTTGAAGAGATTCTATTTTTAAAATTTTCTTGCCCAGCCTAATCTTACGGGGTTTTTAGAAACTTTGACATGATATTTGACATGAACTTTGACATGACCGTTTCATTCCAAAATTATACAGTTCTAAGTTGTATAAGTTTGCCCGTACAAAAAAAAATCATGTTGATCAGTCAAACCATGCGACTTGTGCAGTGCTTCAAAAAAACAGACAAAGCTCTATGAGAGTGGGATGGAGTCTTTGCTACGCTCATCTAATCATTCGAAACTGATTGAAATACGATTGAATTTTTCCATTAAGATTATATCACGCGACTTATTGGAACATATTCAAGTAATCATTTGCTTGACACATCATTATTACTCTTCTTTGACATATTTTCTAGTGTTTTACATTTTCTTGATTCGATTTCTTTTTTCTAGTCGAAACTTGATAATCTGCACGTGATAAGTTTCAAGAACTTCAATGTGAATTCCAACATGAAAACAGGAATAGTTTGACACATTGCCATTCTGTTCTTTCAACTTTGAACTTTGTGTGGATCAATTGAAAATTAAAAAACCTATGATTTACGAACATATGAGATACACAAACCTATCACAATATGTATATTGACATATATTTCTGGTATATTGTGATTTGTGAGAAAATTCTATCATTTCTTTTCTTGTTCACTGATTATTTTTGTTAGTGTAAAATCGACTTCTCTGGAACACACACGTGGCATTCGTATGTTGAACTTATTTCAGTTCAAAGATCCTGAATCATCTATATATTCTGGAACTGTTTAAATATATATATATATATATATATATATATATATATATATATATATATATATATATATATGTACATGTGTATGTATATAATGTGTGTGTGTGTATATATATATATATATATATATATATATATATATATATATATATATATATATATATATATATATATATATATATATATGTATATATATATATATATATATATATATATATATATATATATATATATATATATATATATATATATATCGACATCTTTCTCTTCCCCACCACCACATTCCCTAGGGCAATGAAATATATCTGATGCATTTCCTCCCTTTCAAGTACTGGGTCAAACGATGTGTTTGCGATGATTGGTGCGGCTGGTGCAGTGCTTGTAGGCTATCCTCTAGGCGCGCTCCGGTCACGTGGTCAGCAGAGTGACGTCACCAGGATCGATGAGTTTGTTGCTAGCTTCCGCACATACCAGCGGTGTATGCTCATCGCCACGCGAATTGGTCAGAATGTTTTTTTTTTTGGTAGTTCTTGAAAAAAGACTCTTACATTTGGCAAAAAAAGTATGGTCACCGACGGCACACTCCTCGTTTCTCAGTTCACTGTTCTTTTTTCATTCGAAATTATTAATTATTGAATGGGCTGGTAAGATCGCCCTTGTGGTGCCCCGTCCAAACGATCCTACTTCCATCCATAGACTTAATTGGGAAATAATGATTTTGATTCTTGATTTAAAAGAAGATTTTTTTTTTTAAGATGAGCTCCGGTTCTTATCAAAATGTAGTGTCACAAAAACGGAAAATCTCGGATATAATAATTTGGTTTGACATTTATTTCTTCTCTAATCGTGTAAAGTTGAAGCATGCCGCGGTGAATATAGTCATCAAGAACAACTCTTCAACTTTTGATACATTTTAAAGACCCATTCACGATGCAACACTCTAACATCAGAGCGTGATACCAACACTGACAAGAGAAATGTTTTCTTCCCAACCACTACTAACCACAACACCAAGATGATCGTGAAGATGGAGGCTTGCAAGCTTCAAGCTTTCATGACGACGTTTCCGTAAAACATTACAATCAACCAATAAAAACCTTTAATTTCGGGTAAACCAAACTACCTGGTCCAGATTCAGACTCGAATCTAATAAGATCAACTAATATAGATATCTATTAAGATATTTATGTATATTCAAATGTTTTTAGATTCAGATTCAGGAAGGCAAAATTCAATTTGACGGTTGAGGGTGCATTTGACAATGTCAATGATGTAGAATTCTGATAGACTGTTTTTTATTCACTTCAATTTTTTTTTAATTTTTTTTTTTCTTTTTTTTTTTTATAACATCGAAACTTGATACAAAATCATTGTTCCCCAATTAAGGCTATGGATGAAAGATAGGATCGTTTGGACGGGGCACCACAAGGGCGATCTTACCACCCCATTTTGATTATTTAAAACTAATGGTCTTCAACACCAAATATTTTGAAAAATAATTGAAAAATATTTTTCGAAATTAAAGATATTTGTGCGCTGAATATGAAACTTTGATATATTATTATGATTGCAACTTGGTAATGAATATTAACAAATTCCTACATAATCGTTATAATTTTACCTTCGCCAAATTCAAAGAGATGTTTTTTAATAACATCGAAACTTGATACAAAGTCATTGTTCCCCAATCAAGGCTGTGAATGAAAGATAAAATCTGATATTTTAATATTCAATATCACACTCTAATTTACACTCCACAATTTAACTGTAATATTGGTATGTATTCCATACCATATGTATTTCATATTTGGTATGTATTTGGTATGTATGTATTGGTGTGTATTATAGACGCTCATGTTCTCGTCATACGTCAGACGTATGTATTACATGTTAATGTTGGTCTCGTGCTGCATTGTAAACAAGCCTTAATGTTATTCCTGTAGCATACATAGTTGATGATATAATAAATAAAAACCAAGTGCGTGCGTGAGTTGGGGGTAGAGTAGGCATATCGCTTCTCAGGGATGGAATCCAGTCGACGTCATATCAAAATGCGTGTGAATAAAGGAACTCAAAACCCTGAAACTAGATTTCAGTTAATAATTATAATATTCATTATCCTGAGTTTAGAGAATACAGGAAACCACCATCCTAGTATCAGAAATTATGAATAGTTTATTTGTACTTAAGGAACCGGCCTTTTTCTGAGTCATGACGTAGACATTACTCGATTCTGTTTATGTTTTAAGACAGAATGGTTGATGCGTAAGTCATGACTTTTGAAGTATGCATGTTTCTGAAAGATGAAAAGCTAAATGTAACTCCTGAAATTGAGATGATGATTTCTGGATTTCTCTGGAATTATAAAAATGGATATCATCATTATTCATGAAATTTAGTTCCAGGGCTGTGATGCTCTTCAAATTCATAAATAAGTCCTGATAATTTTCATGCTTTGGCTACAGAATTGGGGTGTTAAGATCGCCCTTGTGGTGCCCCGTCCAAAAGATCCTATCTTTCATTCACAGCCTTAATTGGGAACAATGATTCTGTATCAAGTTTCGATGTTATTTAAAAAAAAAAAAAAAAAAAAGCACAGCGAAAATCGTATTCCACAATACTGTGATGAGTGTACCGGGAGAGGGTGATTGTTGCCATGTACACTTGCGGGCACATAAAATGATTTTTTCTGAAACTGACATTCAAAGGACATCGCAACCCTGAAACTAGATTTTCATGAATGATGACGATGTTCACTTCCTGAATTTCAGAGTACACTATAAAAATCGTCATCTCAATTCCAGAGATTTTAATCAATTTTATTTGTCCTCTAGAGACCATGAGTCATTTACGGTGGGCATTAACGATTCTGTATAGAAACTAGAATAGAATCGAGTAATGTCTACGTCACGACTCAGAAAAAGTCCTATAGAAACATTATTCAATTATAAATTCTGAAATTGAGATGGTGATTTTCCATTTTCTCTCAAATTGGGGAAATTAATGTTGTCATTATTTTTCAAAATCTAGTTTCTGGGCCTTGTAATTTCCTTTAACGTTGATTAAAATCCACGCACATTCAACCACATAATGGTTTCCACAGACTATGCGTGTAGTGCGTATATACACGTGCCATCTAGTTTGAGTGCGTATAATTCCACTAATTTTCAACAGGATGCGTTTTGATGTAGCCTGATCGAACACTTTATGCGACCGGAACCGTACATACCATGCACTCGAAACTAGCACGTCACAATAGCTGATGTTATACAGTTTTACAGGTGAGGGGGTGAGGAAGGAAGGAGGGGGTAGGGAGGTGAGGGAGGAAGTAGTATTATTCCAGTACAATAGACGGCTATTCATATGGTAAATCGCGGTATCAAAACAATACGGTACACTTCGTTCCATATTTGAATCATGAACCAACAAAAAGCGAGCAAATTTAATTGGATTATTGGAGTATTGGAAGTTTTATATTTTTAATCAGAGTCTTTATTATTTTTGAACTCTACATAAAGGAATTTCAGGTTAATATATGTATAAGCCGAACATATTCTAATTTTTTAGAGTACCTATTTCAGTTTGTGCTTGATTATATTAAAAACCTCATATGCAGTGAATAAATATAGTTTAATGAAACAGGAATAACGAGAAGGTAACAGGTTTTTCATTGTTACGTCATATATTATTAGATTTGCCATGTTTCCATGATGTTTCGCGTGGAATAGAAATGATGTTCAGAAATGAAAAACCGTCATTTTGAAATGATTGAATATAATTGTTTAGTTGTTGTGAATTAGTACTTGAAAGTAAACATTCTCGTCCAACAAATTGCATTGCATTCAACGTCAAAATGTGACACGCGGTTTTTTACATTTTTGTTTTCGGTCACCGAGTCCGCTCTGTTGGTGGAGCGACACAGCCGACCGGTGATGGCGATAGATAGAGAAGACGGTCGTTCGAAACTTTTCTTTCATTCTTGAAGTATTACTGCTTCGTATTAAAGTATCATTACACATTGTTTTTACTGAATATAATGGGTTTGTTTAATTGCACCTCATCTGTCTCTCTCATTCTCATTCTCTCTCTCTCTATCTCTCTCTCTTTCTCTCTCTCTCTCTCTCTCTCTCTCTCTCTTTCTCTCTCATTCTCTCTCTCTAACTCTCGCTCTCTCTCTCTCTCTTTCTCTCGCTCTCTCTCTCTCTCTCTCTTTCTCTCGCTCTCTCTCTCTCTTTCTCTCTCTCTCTCTCTCTCTCTTTCTCTTTCTATTTCTCCATCACTCTCTCTATAGAAAGAATTTCAAACATTATTTCCTCTTATATAATTAGGTCATGAAAACAAGATGGTTACTTCGATTATCAAAAAATTTATTCATCGGTGATTTATTTGACAAAAGAAAATATTTACACCCCTTCTTGCTTGACATCGGAAAGACTGGAAGTCTTCGGATCGAGATGATTGACTTGTCTGGGAAAAGTGTATGGATGGATTGATTGATTATTGTTCGCTTAACGACCCCACCAACAGCTAGGTTATACGGGGGTACGAATGAGCGGGTGATTATGAAATTATAAAGTGATGATAAGTGAAAGGATGTTTACTCAAACCCACGGCCAACTGTGACTTCAGTTTCCGAAGCGGCGTCTCAGCTGACTGAGCTACCGAGGGCGGCTGTATAGATGGACAAAGTGAGAGTGTATCTTGCAGTCGATGCGGCGAAAGCAGCCTCGAGGCCCATTCACGATTAAACCGTAAACTTGAGAACTTACGAATTATTTGTCATGCGGTATTTCTAGTTAATGGTCACGACAATATTGAAATCAGTACTCGACAGTAGCAGTAACTTGGACGTTTGCAAATTTAACTTCTTGTGTCAGCGGAAAATGTAAGAATCGATCAATCAGCGCTTAGTTCAAACATACGGTTGACCGCCATTTTGGCGAGATGTGTCCAGTCAATTGATTGTTAATAACCAATTAAAACATCGAGAACAATACCTATTGATATGTTAATCAATTTCGACATTGTAAAACTGTGATAATTCTATAATTTTTCATATTTTTATAGCATAAACCTTGCAAAAATAATTAAAAGCTCTATTGGACTTTGGGAATACAACTTTAAGGTTATGTTGCGCTCAAGCGGCTGATGTACAGAGCTGTTCCAACTGGTTTACATTAGACGTAAGAAGAGTTTTTTTTAATGAGGCAGTATTTTAGTGAGTTCACAACCTTATGTAAGGTTAAGGTTAATCGTGAATGGCCTTTACACCGAGGAGCGACGTGAACCTACTTACGGTCTGAAACCGATTGAGGATGGATTAACAGTTACAAGTTCTAGTTGATACATGTTGCATTGCATGTTTCTCTGTTTTCTAACAACATCCATGTTTGTATGTCAGTTCACTGAGCACTTGTTAACGACCTCCCCCATAGAACAGAACTAGCGATAGGTGGTTTCGACCCGTCAACAACGTCCTCTATTGTTCCTCACGACACGTGGTGTTTGTATTCATATTATCACTGTTTAGAGCCCTCTTGACATGCTGACTGAAGTCATAATTACAGACAAATGGTTGACAAATTACAACGGAAAACAATGCGTTGTATACACATTGAATGTTCAGTGAGTATAATAATCAATATTCAATACATACTTCGAACTTAAGCCAGCTGGACTTTCATTTTGAATTCTCACAAATTAACTTCTAATGTGGATATATTTTCAAATATTTTTCAAGTCATTCTACGATTTATTCATATTATTGTTAATTTTTTTTTTAGCGAAGTGCTAGGCTTTTCGGACGTATTAATTAGAGGGTGATAAATTCACGATGTTTACAATAACCTGGGCCTCATCGCAACTCGGAACACTCGCCCGACTTGGCTCTTTAAACAAATGTCTCATGAGCCATTGTAGGCTAATTTCAAGTGTTTTTTTTCTCTAAATGATACAGCTTATTTCAATAACCTTTATGTATGCTTATTGAGATTGCCTTGAGAAATATTGGACTGACGTATTCAATCAGTGTGCTTACTTCTTCAATTGATTAACTTTGCACATGTCTCGTTTTCTTTCGTAATTTTAGGTTGCACTTTTTTTCCCCCCTGTTTTTCAACTCATTTTTTGTGTGTTTTATAGAGTTCATTTTATTTATGTTATCGCCACAGTCAAGCCCTTACAAGGCTTTGTGGATAAGCGATGTGAATTTTGTTAATTACAATGTTTCTAACTTTTGTTTTCCCAATAAAAAAAAAATGTGTATTTTCCGAATGACTAATTCAGCTCTTTTCTATTGTTTCAACTAACCTTTTCAATTCATCAAAGCACAGGGAATATGAACATGGCAATCAAGCTCTTGGGTGTTCAGTACCAGTAAACATGCTGTGTATATTGTCGGTATATCGATTAAGAATGAATGGTACCGTGTGAAACGTTTAACATAGAAAACAATAATGAAAGTAGGCCTATTGAAGGAATTATTATTATTCCCATATCACTTGGGTGCTAGTTATATGTGATGTGACCAAATAGATGTGTTTTCAGTTTGGCCATTGTGAGTAATGCTTCTGTCAACATGTATTTTGCTGTCATGACAAATGTTGAATAAAAAAAATGTATTCAACTCACAAAAAAATTAACATTGGTGACAGGGTTGGGATAATAATGCCTTCCTCTGTAGCTCACTCATCCAAGGCATCACTTTGATCTCCGCGTAGAGCATGATGTTTTTTCCACGTCATTTGTTGATCGTCACGTCATAGCTACATTAACACCAACAACTCGTACTCCCATATTATGTGGCTGTTGATGGAGTCGTCAAGTAAACAATAATCATCATTACACGACCGGTACACATGGTGTGTTTTGTGTTTGAATTGTTATTGTTGGAGCATAATTACAATAGTTTGAATGATAAATCAACAAGCGTTTAAGGAATTAGTAATGTAATCGGGTTATGCATAATCAATATCAACTATAATTTACGTATTCACTCGGTTTATTGTGATATCAACATTTACTTGTTTACATTATCATGAATTGTTTCTACGTGATTTCCGTGGCTAGTTTACTCAATCAGTTCATCAATTATTGACTGCATATACGAATATTATTCTGTGTACTGGTGTAGTAATAATAGGAAATATATACTCAAGTATTAAATTATAAATTGAATGTACACATATTTGTGTCCACGAAAGATGAAGGCTGTAAACCACCATTGAGCTAGTGATGTAGGATTAGGATAACGGTCGCTCAGAGTCATCTGGTACTATACCTTCGTATACAAGAGAACAAACATGCAAACAAATAATTATCACGAGTGTTTAATCGTTCATGAGACAATTGTTTTAGCCAAAAATTATATAAAAAGCACCGAAACAGTGCGTATGTTTATATTATTCATATATTTTCGTCAACACCTTCATTTGAAATCATAACCTCCAAATAGTATGGCTATTGGTGAAATTGTTTGCTGAACGTTAGAATGTCTATTATATCTCTGAACACATTATAATTATGCTGATTTAATTGATATAGATAAAAAGTTAGCCATCAAAGCAGGATGAATAATCCAAACAATTTTATTTCAAGTCAGTTTCCCGAACAGTAAGTTCTACCCTCAGAATCGTACGATACATAGCTCGAATATCTACAAAATCCCACTGGATATTCTCACCCGCGAATTTCCTTCATTTTCCCGCATCTTTTCCAGCATCAAAATCTCACCCTCGTATCTATAAGAAATAAAACCAAACTGATAAACAAATTGGCTGCTATAAATCCGAGATTCCTCCCGTTCTTCCATTCAAAACATTACTCAATAGCTCAACCATGCCTCAACGTGTTCCCCCCTCCCCCCCTCCCTCCCCCCTCCCCTCTCATCTTGGTATAGGTCACGCCGTGAAGGATCTAGTTATATTTCACTAGCTTAAGTTGGTATCCCTCCAACTCCTCGTTGGTATTCCTCGCGCGGTATTTCAGGAACGTGTTGCCAACCGCACGCATACCAACACTTTCAGCTTAAGACTAACTCACCGAAACATGAGCCAGTTGTGCATTACTGCGTGCGAGGGAGGGGGGAGGGGGGGGGGGTCGCGAGGGTTGGCAGCAGTGGCGATACGCGTAATGACGAATTCTTATTCTAAACTAAAACACAGCTTTGAAGTTGTTATCACCATGGTTACCATTTCTATTTGCTTTCACTAATTCTCGGATAGGATTAAGTCAATCTCGTCAGTTGGAAGTACAAATCTGGCCTTTAGATTAGTTGTGTAATTCCTCTTCTGTTCATAGATATTTCTGATTGAAATAGGAACACAAATCTTTTTTTTTTCGATAACTATCTATACAAATTCAAACCTTTTACCTTGTAGCTTTTATTCATGTAAATTTCTATCTTGTCACTCTTAAAGTCCAAGGAAACCCCAGTTTATGAGAGACAAATTAATAATATTTTTTCTATACTGAGATAGTAGACTAGTGGGTGGCAGACTTTTAATTATGGAAATAATTGAGATATTCCATGAATTTTTTCCATCACATTTAGGCCACTGACGACTGAAGATTACAATCAGTAACTATAGTTAGTGTCAATAACTAGTAAGACCCCATATAACCAATAATAAAAATGTGTTAATTAAGATAATTATTAATTGGGTTACAAAAATACCATTGTTAACCAAGGCCAATAACAAGATAATCCATCAATTATTCCCTAATCAACAAATTTATTATTCGTAAAACTGGACTCGAGTAAGTTGAAGTAGTTATAGAATAACTAGATATTCTATCATTGTTCCTTTAACTGATTCTCTACTGGGAGCTTTCCAAGCAGCTTTTGTAACGACTGCAATGAAGCTCTTGTGATCCGAACTTCCATCGTCAAACTTCCAGATGTAAGAGAACAAATAACTGAGAGATATAGGGCAATAGGGCAATAACGTAATGAATGTCTTACTTGTATCGACGTGAGATGACGGCGCGACACACACGTACGCCAGTGGTGTGGCATAGAGGGGACTGTCGATCGGAACCTCCCACTTTTCTGGTTACACGGATATATAAGATTCAAGTGTAAATGTTGGTAACCAACTTTAATTAATGTTTCAAATTAGTTATCACTACACAAGTTCAGTCGAGTATGAGAAAACTTATAATTAATTGATAATTAAATCACATAATTAACAAGTAAACCCGGCTTATTTTCACCAAGTAAATATTAGGAAATTATATTGATACAGTATGCCAGTGTGCTTCGTCACAGTGTTTTTATAAATGTTGAGGAAAACGGAAAATTATCAGATATTAGATTATATGATAATATGTTCAAAGTACGATGTAAAGATCTTTCAACTTGCCTTACAAGTTGTTCAGTCTATTTTTTTCGTTATTTTTTTTTTCATTATTTTTCAAAGGCACAGTATTACCAAGTCCAGTTAGTATTTATCTGAGAGTTAGTGAAAACAAATACCACAGGTAACCATGGTGATAACAAGTTTGAACTGTCAGATAAAGGCTAACTGGACTTGGTAATACTGGGCCTAAACCTATTTATTGGATAAAAAAATATAATTGACACTGGACATAAATTTTCAAAACCCTAAAAAGGTTTATCTGTGAGATAGGTACACATAGAAGTAAATTAGATAATGAACAGACATGTTTTTTTAAATTATTTGCTTCTGAAAAAATAACTTAGGTAATGAACCTTATTGAAACTGAAGTTACAAAGAACTTAAAGACATAAAAGACATAAAAACAAGACATAAAATTGAAAAACTGAAAAGTGAACATATTGAATTGAAATCAGGGATTTGTTTCTCCAGCCATATACCCATCAAAAATCAAATGTCATCAATAGTATTAAACATCTGAACCCTGATATACAATATTTGAATCCTGATTGGAATACAAATTGAGACTTTGGAATAACTTTTTTTTTGATAACATCGAAAATTGACACAAAATCATTGTTCCCCAATTAAGGCAATGAATGAAAGATGGGATTGTTTGAACAGGGAACACCCCCCCCCCCCCCTCCCAAGAACTCACCACCTCAACTACCCACCAAAGAATAATTGAAAATGATGTAAATCATTCAACAAACAATAAATCTGAGGGTAATAATGCCAGGGTAAGAAAACAATTCAAACATTCACAGTGAGGAGAAAATCTTGAATCTTTTCTATCATCTTGATCTTCTTGAAGTCTTCTTTCTTTTCCTCTGAACTTGTGTTTATTACAAAAATAATTTTTCTTCTTCTCTTTCCTCTTCTTCCTCTTCTTCTTCTTCTTCTTTTTTTTATATTGGGTTTTAACGACGCACTGTAATGATGACTGAGATCTATTGGCGACGGATGAATGATTAATGAGATTATAGGATGATGAGATGAAGGTTTTTATGGGTAATGGGAAGGATAGTGGGAAGGAATCGGTCGTGGCCTATATTGTGGGAACCATCCCGGCATTAGCCTGGACTACAGAGGGAAACCACGAAAAACCCATATAAAGATGGACGGTGGCGGGGATCGAACCGGGTCCGATATATCCCTTCACCTCCCGGGTCACACGAAGCAAGTGCGCTAACCACTCAGCTACTGTGCCGGTTCTTCTTCTTCTTCTTCTCCTTTATTTTTTGTTATTGTATTAGATCAATTTCATTCGTTACACTTAATGTATTCGTTACAACATATAGTTAGTATAAGAGATGAATTCCGAAACATGATACAAAATAATTGTTCCCCATCAAAACTATCGTTGAAAGTAGCATTGTTCGAACGGGGCAACACAAGGGCGATCTTACCACCCAATTTTGATTATTACAAACAAAAAACAATGATTTTTAACACCCAGGACTGTTCTGTCTATGACCATACTTTTTCGCCTTGGGTGAAAGTCCTCAGTATCCAAAAGTACGTTACTCATCATAATTAAAAACGTTTTTGAGATATATGCAGCCATTACCAACATTGATTTCAATTGTATAAATAAGAATATAATATATGCATATTATACTGCCAACATTTCCATAGACACTCTAAGTTGAGTGCGTATATTATCAATACATTTCTTCAAGACGCAATTGACTTCTCAAAATAGGCGTGGCTTCACCAGTCGGCCAGTTGGATCTATATGATCTGTGGTCATTTGAGGATACCCCGATTGGATATTTGAATTTCACTACAGTTCTAACAGCTCTGTTGATTGGGCGGTATAATTTATGACATCAAAGGGGTGGAGACTGCAAGTCGTCAATTCAATGTAACTATCGACTACTTTATGTTACCGCGAGTGTATATACATCTACATGGCCACGCCCCATTTTATCCCCGGTACGCCACTGTGTATTGAATGTTGCTCTTGAACGCATCACGTTGTGGATTCACGGAAACGTCTTTCTACCATATTTTTAATATCATTTTGATCTCGAACTCGCAGGCAAAGCGAACCTGAATGACATTTTAATAATACCCCACCTGAACACGTTGACGGCAATATCCGGAACGTAATTTATGGAGAAGGAGAGAAGGGTTTATCTGCAGAATACAATAAAACTACTCCAAAAATGGAGGATGGAGAAGAAAGGAAAGAATTTTATAAAGGAATATTAAAAAATTTTCGTTACTTTATCATGCTGATCGAAGAAAATTGTAAACATAAATTTCACCAACTCGCATCGAAGTTTTTGATGGAGGTGCCGTGTTTTTTACACAAATTGAAATATCAAATACAATGTCGATTCCTTGTTGATCATAACTGATTTTTCTGTTCAGATTTGTTACTAACAATGGCATCTTATCACAAAGTCATCCCACTTTGAACTTTGTCTCCTAATTGAAGCCGAGGATGAATTAGTGAGACGGTCTAAAAGCAACACACCTTTGTTGTTTCAAGACTTCGAGGCGGTCTTGTTCAAGTTAGGTGTTATTACAGAACATTCGATAATTCTACAAGATTTTTTTCCCCTCGAGGTTCTTCAATGGATCTTGAAAGTACCACATTCATTTTTCTGATTTGACTTTACATTTGAATTCTGGAAGTAGTTTTTATATCTCCACATCAGTTCCTTGGAACCTATTTTCACTGAACGTTGCTATATTATTTTGAGTTTCACCCACACTGCTCCAATACACATTCTGATAGTACAATTAGAAACTGAAATGAAGTTAATGGAATGAAAGTTGACTATTGGTTATGGTTAACCGATCTTATGATCAACCAAACTTTATGATTCGCTGCCATATTTGTTACTCTTCCCATATCAGCGTTTGTCTAATTAAATACATCACCCATATTTTAAGTATGAGCTTATACGGGGTTATACATTGTTTTCAATTTCAAATAGTCCAGAGTTAGTTATTTATATTGTCGACAAGACCGCCTCGAAGTCTCAAAACAACCAAGAGGTGCGCTTCAAAACGGTCTCACCAACACATACTCAGCCTTAATTTTGAAACATTGTTGTACAGCAAGATTTAGACGTCGATAAAAAAAAAACGTCCATTCTTCATTAGCTATAATTGTCATATAATATTCACAATATTTCATCTTGATTTGTTTTTATCAACTTCAAAAACTTCACGATGTCATTGTTTACCAATCGAGGCTGAGGATAGAAAGTTAGGATCGTTTGTACGGGGCACCACAAGAGCGATTTTACCACCCCGAAGAAAAGGTTGGATAAAATAAACTAATTGTAGACATTGTAGTTATACTAAGGGATGAAGAACATTTCAGGAATTATTTGGTGGGAAAATTTCCAACCTTCTTTCTGAAAATATCTTCTCTTTTTCTAGTTTCTTCATTTTCTTTCTCGAATATTAATTTCTTCTTTCACTTCGGATTCACAATTGTGTAAAGGTAGAAAAAACTTTGGTCCACTTTTCGACGTCCATATTCTTCATCTTCAGATATTCTCCAAGTTTATATGAACTCATTAAAATAATAATTACAAATATGGTAAAATACAATAATTCATCGTTCGACACAAAAATCAGTGTAGATAAGCAGTATGATGCGGCACTTTACACTTCGTGAGCTGCTGATTTTCAATCGATAGCTCATTCTATCGAAAAGAAAACATCTTTTCGGAAATGTTGTCCGGTGGTTTCATATCCAGTAGATATTTCTTCATCATATAATTCTTTAAAATATGAGATTGGAATGTCAGCCCTGAAGGATTCCATTCGAATATGCAGAAGCCATTCAAATAATTAACTCTCATTCATCAACGTTTACATACATTAAATCCTCTCAATTATCATAGTGTCTTAATTTTTGTATTAAATTGAATTGTGTTGTTTTACGGCGCTTCAACGAAGAGTTTATTCGTGCCGAATAATGTTGGTATGTTATCGTTAATTAATATACTGATATTCTAATACACTAGCAATAATAATTGAGTATTAGAATGATATAATTAATGAGATTTAATTATATCATCTTTATCTCATTTACATATCTCTTCGATATTCAGTTATTTAATTTCGTTTTATTACA
>OZ023333.1:36566566-36571566 GCA_964007535.1 Brachyptera risi | reverse complement strand
GTTGGAATAGTTCGAGACTACAGTTCCTGTTTGCCACAATATGGTTTGATTTGATATTTATGAGGGTGGAAAAAGACGGTTTAAAGCTAAGTTACACAACGAAGGGGAAATATGGCTGACCTTATGACCCGGAAAACGTTTAATATAGCGTATATAAGTCGGAGAGAGAGAGATTGCATATTGAACGATTATATGAAATAGGGGTTATCGAGGGAAATAGATATAGAAGTTGATGGTTTTTGTTTGAATATGATATACTATCAGGAAATGCCTCAATTTTTTTTTTAATCAACATAATTTTTCGATTTTAATATTTTTAGAATGAACAAATGAAGGGATGACTGAATGAATGGGTTTTAATGGCGCGTCAACGACTTTTAGAATTTTGAAGAGTGAAGTTCCTAATATTCCTGCTCAAATTAAAATTACAAAAATGAGCCTCAAAGTACCAATATCCAAAAAAGCAATAGACACGGATATTTTGAAATTATCAAGATTGTGAATTCTTAAAAAAAAAAAACTTGTCATATTTGATCTCATCCCAAAATCCAAGTGGTCTTTTTTTAACAATGTATGTGTTCAATTCAGTATTGTACCTGATGAAAAATGTATCCAAATGATTTCCTTTAGTTTATGCCATCCGCTTTAAGGTGGATTATATCGTATTCTCCAGAGACTTCGTTTCTTTGTGCCGCCCTCTCGCCCTTTGACCACATGCGACTCTCATCAGGGTCGGGGACATACTGGTCGGAAGTCAAGTCGGGCGTGGGTTCGAGTCCCGCAAACAACCGCGCTGCTGGTGGGGTCATAGAGCAAGCAATACTGATCTTTATTGGCAGCCGCTATTCATCGGACCACCGATCTATGCCAACTCTTGTCTGTGTTGTTGTTGTTGTTGTTGTTGTTGTTGTTGCGTGCAGCCTAAACTGACCTAAATACTACAATATAACCAACTCGATTGACCCAATAATCTATCCAAACTATCCTGAACTCATTTAATCTGAACTAAAACCAGACTAAAACTTACTTCCGGTCCAGCGAATAGCCACCTTTCGACCTTTATTGTTGAACAATGATTTTTGAATTCGAGATTTTGATAAATATTACAATTTCCGTGACGGCCTGTGCGATAATGAGTGTTGTCAGCATCAATATTAGGCCAATACGTAACTGAGTACGTATTTTTTGTTCATTGTTCATTAATATCATCTTACAATTTCATTTATTTTTTTTGATTTATTTTGTTCTTTACATCTGATACAGTCAGTACAAGTTATGAAAATGTGGATTCTCCGATGAGAAAAATTTTTGTGCCGGGGAATTGTTAGAATTAAAGAGTTAAATTGAAGTTAAATTAAACTAAAGAGTTGATAATTACGAGTTTTGATACTCCCACTTTGATCTAACTACACACTTACATATATTGCGTATCAAAATATATGTGCATAAACAAGAATTAGTCAGAGAAAACATAAATACGACAAACTAAATATAGAAATTGTCATAATAGACATCAAATGAATCCATCACAATTAATTCCATTGAATTAATAGATCTGATTGATTCAAACAAAAAAAATCACGTGACTTGACTGTGCCACTAGGATTGAATTGAAGAATTTGTCTTGATTTTTAAAAAAGAGCTTCGCCTTTTTTCCCCGGTTTTCAGAGAGCGCTGATGAGGTGATGGCCGACAGCCAATGGGTTTGTCGCGAGGTTCAAAAGGCAGCCTGCGGCCGGAAGGCTATGCCACGTTTGACCACAAAGGGTGTGTTAATGCAGAATTAATCATGGGGAATGAGTGGTTTCGAGTAGTGGGTTGGGGGTGTGAGGGGGGGGGGGGAGGTCGAATAGTCACATATAGGCATTTAATATTATCTTGAGAGGATATGGAAGGAGAATTAGAAAACTATTGGTTGTTTTTTTTCGTAACGATTTTGAATTTGATGATTGTTTATTAAATTGATTTTATCTCATTGATTCTATTTATTGATTCACTTTACTGAATCAATCACTATTTAATTTCAATCATTTTTTATGGTTTCGAATTTCGAATTTGATGGTTTTAATTCTGACAAATATATTTTGTATACCTTCAAAAAGATGTAAAATTAAATTGATGACATTGTTTTCTAACATTATAAAACGTGGTCAACTGAAAAATGTGCTTTTTACTGTTTATTTGTGGAAATCGTGAGACAGAAGGTGAATAGTTTTCACAGTCACCGTCTTGAATGTATTTTAATTATATTTGTCATCATATACTAGAATTTTGATATCCCATACGGTGAGGTTTAAAAGTCATTGTAAAAAAAAAATCATATTTGATGACGAAATATTCGCAATCGAAATATATACGTGGATATTCAAGAATATTATCTCACTGTCTTCTTCACACAAAGTGTACAATATTAGTGAGAAATGATATTTCTCAATATTTCTGTGAAAGTACGAAAGAAAAAAAAAACTCTTCTCTCATTTCAGTTGTAGAATGTAATTTGTAAAAGACTTTCGAAATTAAGAATGCAAATTTCCGTAACGAATCTTTTCAGTTTCACCTCGTAATTAAAAGTGAACCTCTTCTTTGGCGAAAAAATAAATAAAAGAAAATCGCAGAAACTTTAGTTTTCCTGATATTTTTAATCACGCGAACGTTTCAAAAGTACACGGTATATTGAACATTTGCATATTGTTAGTCTGAAATTTCTTTTATGGTAATTTCTTCTGTGTTTTGTGTATAGATGAGTATACCTGATGATCAAACGAATGCTATTTTGTTTTTTCGCCGCAATGTTCAGTCCTCGATACATTTATCAATAACGATATGAAATATTATTCTACAATATTAATGAAGTCAATTTAGAAATATAATTATGAATTTATATGATTCATTCATAAATTATGAGTAATTACACATGTCCGGTTATATATAGTAATAATTAATCGAATAAGGCCCAGTATTACCAAGTCTAGTCAGCCTCTATCTAACAGTTCAAACTTGTTATCACCATGGTTACATGTGGTATTTGTTTTCACCAACTCTCAGATAAATACTAACTGGACTTGGTAATACTGGGCCTAAGTATCTTATTTCATGGATACTGTCAATAATACATTTCATTACAGCTATCGTACCGAAAGATACACTAAAATCCAGAAATGTGCTGTTTCCACGGTACAAATTGCACTTCTCCATTATTTATTGCATCACGTATTCAAATCATAGTTGAAACTATAAGTTGATGACGTTTTCATGCAATTAAAAACAGAAAGAATTGTGGAGGTATTTTTATCTGAGCTTTTGTTCAGTTTACATTGTTTGAAGTCTTATTTGTAGAAGTTATCTCGTACTAATCGGAAAATAACAGGATCCTTACCTAATAAATGTCATGCCAGGCCTGGCTAGCTCCAAGAGGCTAGGATTTTGATTGGTTAATGTTCACTAGGAGAGCTACCTGCCATGGCAACGTGTCTGATCTCTGTGTATTTCCATTGTTGTTAGCTCAAAATACTAGTCCTGTTTATTATGAGGTGGGCTTCGAAATGTGATGGAATTATTCAGTCCAAGAGACCGTGAATTTGTTTTTATACTACATTGTCATTGTTCGTAGCTTTTTCCCTGAAAATCACTCAACCGAAGTCCCAGCCTCAATTGGAACTAACTGGCACTGGCACGTTATTTGAAGTAGATTATTAGGTAAGGTTCCTGTACACTACTTGATCAAGAAAACATCGAACATTACAGTGATGAGATTGACAATATGATTTAAACTTTATTCTCCACGTGAGACTGAAAGGTTCAACCGTTCACCCTCATGTTTCTCAGCTCTGGAGAGATTCTGTATCAGAATGTAGCATAAGTTGCGTATATTGATACAGCTATAAACCAATATTATACACTTTCAGGTGCCTGTGATAACATAACACATAACACATTTCCTGTTATTTGTATGTAACGATACGCTGTGAGGTAAAAATCGATGGCCAAAAGTATAACTCCAAGAGCGACTTGATTTTTGTTTCTTAATTTTGAAATGTCAATAAAAACAACAACAACATAGATCAATTATTATCTTGCTGAGTAATATTTTATTAACGTCACAAAATGAATGGTATTATTTTTATTCAATGGAAATGTGAAGATTCAATAGGTGATATAATCTTCTGAATTTCACAGGATCATTCACAATAGTGTACATAGCGTATTATCGATACGCACTAACAGAAACATATTTCATACATTTTAATTTTTTTAATTCAGTTTTTGGCTTAGTTTTTAGATTATTTCTGCAATCTGATCGATTTTTCTCTCAATATCCAAGTTTTCATGAAAATGGAATTTTACATTCATTATAAACAGGTATTTATTGCCTATTAACTTGTCTAAACGTTTATCTGAGTCGTGTTTCATTCATTTTCAACTTGGAACAATTCCGTTCACATGTTACTTGCGAGCAGGGAAGTACACACATACTTTCAACATACACACTGACTATACACTACTGATTTTTTTTCAATTTTTTTAAAAACATTCTGAGTCATTATTATTTTCTAAAAATACATTCTTCATATCAGTTGATGAATATGATAATTAATAACTATCATATAATAACTGTGCATATAAATATAATCACATAAATATAATAATGATTAAAATAAATATAATAACTGTAAAATTACATTGGCGGGAACTATTTTCCCTATGAAGACAGGGAACACGTCAAACCTACCCACTACAGGGCCATGATTAACAATAAAATATATAAATATGAATGAAAATATAAATAATGAATAATAATTCAATTGAGATGATATTGATGATGGATATAAATATAAACATAAATGAAAATATTAATAATGAATTATATTATAATCATAATGATATCGATGATGAATATAAATATAAAAATATATAAATTACAATTATGAACACAACCAGAACTTTCAACCATTATATATTTGAAACTGAAGTATTTCCCCTACAATTGTGAAAGTTTCCCG
>OZ023333.1:36546566-36561566 GCA_964007535.1 Brachyptera risi | reverse complement strand
ATAAATTTAAAGATGATTGCATCAAAACAAAACACATCTAGAAGGCACTGCTTTTAGATTGTATCATGACACCTTCAAGGTGGTGTACTTGTGAAGTTTTTACTTCATATCGCATAATGTTCACATATTTACATCTGAAAAAAACATTTCAAGCTCTGTTGCGGATCACTCAAGGTCAATAATATTATTCCAATTGATTCTGGAGGTGTATAAGAGATCTGTGTTACTGTTGTATCAGAATGTGTGTACCTCATACCGCTTGAAAATTATCACTGAACAAATTTTCCACTCAATCGACTCTCATGTAATACACTATGTTATAATTATAAAGTATGATAATAATATATAATTTTTTTCATTCTCTATAAAACAGATCGAGTGTATGAAATGAGTATCAAATCATATGGAATTCAAATGAGATTATAATTAGACGCGACATTATATTAAATAATATATATCGATTCAACTGATTCAGTGAATCTGAAAAAAAATATACCAAAATAATTGATACCGTTGCTCCGATTCCCCCTGAATTGTGTAAGAAATGCTCTGTACAAAAAATCAAAAACATAATAATACATACATTGAATTAGCCATACATTGTTCATCTTATCACATGACGACCCCTGAATGCATCCCGCAGTGCAACGGTCGCGCCAGCACTGACTTCAACACAGCCGCAATAGAAGTGTCACGACCACACTGACATGAACGGCACCTCCATAATTATTATATATTATTTTATTTTTGCATTAGGGCCTTCTTTTCAGTCGATACATACATTGGTGGCAAAGATTCTAAGACTCAATATTATCAAAAATATTGTTTATATAAGAGTTTTCACGTCTTATTAATACTTCATAAATATCATATTCTAATGTGTTATAATTCTCATTATATATTTGTATTCATTTTTTTATCCCCCACTTCAGTTCTCTTGCTCTTGCTGTACCAAAGCTTTGAATTATTTCAAATTTAATCAAAGGAGCGTAGCGAAAATTTCCATTCTATATACTGAAAAAATTTGAGGTTTTTTTTTTGAATTTTGTATGCGGCTTACAGGTCAGGAGAAAGAATAATCAACTTGACATTTTTTCTACATATTGGTGACTTACCATAATAGTTTGGGATTTTTCTTCATAAAAATCAGTTCAACAATTTTTCCGTTGAAAAATCGGAAAATTTGAAAAATCCCCATAAGAATAACCCGCAGGGAGAATACTTGAAAAACAATAATTTTTCAAAAGCTCTGAAATTTCTACCAAATATGTAAAAAAAAATATTAGACATTTTCAGAGATTTGTCCAATTATCGGATGAGAAATAATGAAGAAAACGCATTCAAAACGCATTCTAACATCAATCAAACTATCAAGGGAAACCAATCGAATATATAGCAACAAGTGTCACCAATTAATTTAAAACTATTAAAATTATGAATGAAAATAGAAGGCCGTTACATAATGATTCCGGTAAGGATTTCGAACGTTTGAAGTAATCCAAGGTCTCTAGATGTAGATTGAGCTGACAAGTTATTTTTCATTCTAGATTTCTATACTTCTAGCCTCATCTTACAATGCAAATCCCGCATTTTCCTAGTATATATTCATTCAAATTTATATATTACTCCACACTTACTGTTTTGATCCTAATTTCCATATGTCTCACGCTTCTATCCATCTTTGTGATCCAGTTCTCAAGTTATTTAAACGAATTTCGAACAAAACTGAGACAATTAACATGAGAACAAAAGTAGAACAATATAACAATACTATACGTTTGCAGTGTTTGGCAAAGATGTTACAATAAGTGTCGAATCTAATATAGTCAAGTCCCGAAATATCCAATCTCTCTCTATATTTGAATCTACTCTCAGATTTAACTGAATTGAACTCCATTGTGAACACACTCCTAGTATTATCGACATGTCAGATTTATGTCCTGAATCCTGACCTCTTTCTTGGAACTGTTTGTCATTCGTGGCTCGGATAGTTGATAGCCTTCGTACAGTTGATGATGGTTGTCTGCTACGTCATCGAGATCGGCCATTTTATATGTCACGTGACGCGATTACGTCATCAACAATGAGATGTAATAATGTTTGTGTGCTAGCCGGGGTATGAACACAGGATCAGTGGAGTTCAGTAAAGAAGGAGATAATAAAACTCGGACGGCAGACATTTTGTAATAAAACATGGTGCTGTATATCTTCACTATTTCTGGAGCAATCTTGAAAGAATAATAAACGTTTTTGTAGTGACTTATAGGTTGCGAAAACAGGATTTCAATAGATTTGAGATAAGATACTGATATTTCACTAAGATTATATATATATATATATATATATATATATATATATATATATATATTGAAACTCCTTTTTTATGAATATATAAGTTCTCATTAAAAAAAACTGCCGTCAATACGCTGGCCACTCGGACACGGTATACAATACAAAAACAAATGTCATGTTCATTTTTTGTGATTGTAGTTTGTAATTCTCGCATATGTAGCAGTGATGTTATATATATAAATATATATATATATATATATGTATATATATATATATATATATATATATATATATATATATATATATATATATATATATACATATATATAAATAAATATATAAATATATATGAATATATATATTATATCGATATATATATATATATATATATATATATATATATATATATATATATCGATATAATATATATATATATATATATATATATATATATATATATATATATATGTATAAATATATATATATATATATATATATATATATATATATATATATTTCAGTAACATCGAAACTTGATACAAAATCATTGTTTCCCAATTAAGGCTATGGATGAAAGATAGGATCGTTTGAACGGGGTACCACAAGGGCGATCTTACCACCCCAAGTGAAATACAGTGATGTATAATGTATGATAGTGCACTACTATACATTATAAATTACTAGCATTACTATTATATAATTGGACACAAAAGTATAGCATATATATATATATATATATATATATATATATATATATATATATATATTTATATATATATATATATATATATATATATATATATATATATATATATTCATTTATTTATACATTTGAATATTTAATAGCGTCATCAGAAATATATTCAAGTTGTTTTAGGTCAGCTCGTCCGTTTGATAAAAACTCTTCGATTTCTGTTCAGTTGGTTCGAACCAATATGACCCATTTCGAATTGGCTTACTGTGGCATAATATCGTTTACCATATGACAGTATGTTCATTCGTTGTGCTCACTAGAGCATTTCACCCGTTCGCTCGGCCCGATCTCCTTGCGCTTCCGGTTGTATACTAGTTGTCACATGGAGTGGCCGATTAAGCTTCATTGAAGAGAATCCTGGAGAAAATTCACTGATATATACACTGAACCAATGACAACTTGAATTGAGAGTCAAAGTCTGTTTTATGTTCGTCTTATACCTGTTGAATTGATTGATGTATCACTAAGTTGGCTTGTCAAGCCGCGTAGAATAAAATGTTTATTTCTGGTTCATGGTCCACATACACACTCCACATACAGTCCATGGTAGATATTTTCTTTCATCTTCAAATTTGAAAAATACTTCTCTATTTCATAAAATTAATCAATTACGCTATATTACCGTATTATGGGGTGGTAAGATCGCCCTTGTGTTGCCCCGTCCAAACGATCCCACCTTTCATCCTTGGCCTTAATTGGGGAACAATGATTTTGTATCAAGTTTCGATGTTATCAAAATATATATATATATATATATATATATATATATATATATATATATATATATATATATATATATATATATTAATGTCTCCAATCGTCATTATATTTTCAATCAAATTCTGCTATTTTGATTTTAATTAATTAATCATTTCTAATTTGTCATTCTGTGTTCACTTAGTATATACGATATTGACAGCAGAATATGTATTCGTTTAAATGTAAGTTTCAACACAAATAAAAATACCATCGGTAAAATACGAGCAGATTTCATTCGGATCGAATTGGAATCTCGGAAAACATTCGATGTGACTGTCAGTGAACATTTGTTCTATTTATCGTATCAACAGCTCACCAGCGATTAATGATTACTCGTGAACGTGAACGTGAACGTGAACGTGAACGTGAACGTGTTTTATTGTGATGTGTATTAATGCCGTATCGAGTCGTTATTCTGTACGTGACTGATGGGTCACGTGACTAAGTACGTTGTTAAAGGGTTGTTTATGGAGTTATGGTTATTGAGTTTATTATAGTCGATGAGGCTGTTTGGTATCGGGAAAATATACACCCCCATGGACCAGTAGCTTCGAGTTTCATACTGACCTAAATTATAACAATAATTTCGAAATTGTTGATTCAGTCAAGTTGAAAAAATATTCTCATATTTTGACCAACTTGTGAAATATTATATCAAATCGTGATTTATAAAATCACCGAATGAATTTAATGTTCGAATTTTTCAAATAATCAATTTTACTTTTTCTTAATTTTAAAACTAAAAAATTAAATACTTTAATTATGTCAATGAAATAATTCAGCACGAATGCTTACATTTTTTTTTCAATAAAATCGAAACTTGATACAAAATCATTGTTCCCCAATTAAGGCTAAGGTATCAAGTTATTAACGAAAAACTTATATTGCATTTAATCGACTCTCATACGCTCTTAATTCTGTTTTTGTAAATCATTACGAATTTGAATAAACAAAGCAGTTCGAATATGTTTATGCAGAGCCATTGTGATTCACTCACAAAGATATTTTGTTTTATTAGTATGAAATTATTAAAAATATTATTTTGACTCTTCATCATTTAATTGTAAAATACCAACAACTTTTCACAAATTGAATGTTTTTTTTATATATCTTGAATTCAGTCAATTTATTTCCCTTTATTTACTCGAGTACACAACGGCTTCTAATAGCAGTGTTGATTTAGCGAGACGATAACGACTTACTAATTCACTCTGATTTCGAGAGAGAAAAAAAACATCAAGAGAAATAAATATCCTTTTAAGCATCCCCTATAACACATCTCCTCTCGAAACCATGAAATATAAACACAATATTCTGATCCTATTAATTACTCATGTTTGAAACAACCCTTTTAAACACTGAAAAACATTCGAATTTCAAAAACGTTACGCCATGTTGTTCTTTTTAAGCTGACTTGTCTGCTTATTTATCTCCGCTTGACTATTACAGATTACGTAAGGGGTTAGAGAAATCTCAACACAGTTTCCACATTTTAAGTGATATCTCTTAAGCTTACCCTCTGCTGTTTTTATTCTTTTTTTTTTTGGCTCTATTCGCATTTTGGCTTCCTCTTTTGGCTGTGGATAGCTGAGCCTATGGGGGCTTAAAGAATGGTGGTGTTCTTTGAAGGATCCAGGGAGGGGTGGGGTGGGGGGAAATGGCGGGAAGGGCTGGAAATCCCTGACAAATGTCTCTTGTTCTATATGTTCGCGATCACAAATGGCTTCAACAATGGCCGACTGTCGTTAACCTAACCGAAGCAAGTCGGGAAGTCGGAGCCAAAACCGATCACTAAGAAAACGCGGCTTTATTCATTTCGCGGGGAACATTATTTAAAAATTTAAACGAAAACTTTTAAAGATTTAATGACGGGTAACGGAAGAAACAAAAGAGCGTCGAGAGGGAGAGAGAAAGGAAGATGAAGTGATGGGGAAGGAAAGAGAGAGAGAGAGAGTGTGTGAGAGATGACTTCTCTATTATACTTGGGATCGTTTCGGTGAATATGTTTCTCGATATTCTATGAATATTAACTGCGATTTATTGAATGGAAGAATAATTTCGCTTCGTTGGCGCGTTATTTCTCGGGAATTATTTGATTTAATACGACTGTGTTCATGATGCTCTTGTGCTTGGTTCCATACTTAAGAATGAGACTTGTTTTATGATTACAATAATATTACACTTCCAAACTATGATCAATTTTAACCATTTATATCTGAAATAGCTTGAATTATGACTGATCAACTGTTCTCATGTAATTCATCATAATAACGACATGCCATTTGAAAAAATACATTTATGGCTTTTGTCATGATTTATATTGTATTGTTCTGTATTTTATTGCAACTCGAAGACTAAAACCCTCATTATTGTTCATTAACATTGAAATACTCCTTTCTGATATATCTAATTAATTACTTAAAGAATTGATTGAACTGAATGGAATGATATTTTGATCAAATTTGAGCCATTTGGATCCCCCAATACATATGTGCACAGATATGAAGATATTTTCAAATGTGAGAATGTATCGTCATAATGTTCATCTGTCTAAGCATTATTCCGTTAAAACTACGGATACATTGTTGAAAAGTCCCCTCACGTTATAGGGTCACTATAACCAGATTATTTGTAGATTTTTGTAAAAAGTTTCATTTACGTAGTGATTTTATAGATTTGATATGTTTACTCGCATTGAAAGGCTCAATATTGATTTTGAGAAATCATTTATACGGACACTAGCGCAGGTAGCACGTCTACAATCGGTATATATATTTTTTTTATTTAACATGTTTTTTATAGTTATTGTGTTGTATATTTCTGATATTTTCTATAATTTTAATATTATAATATGTTATTACATTTAATTTCACATTTTTTTATAGTTATTGTGTTGTATATTTCTGATATTTTCTCTAATTCTAATATTCTAATATTTTATTTCTTTGTTATTCTGTATCCTATGGCAACCTTCAAGGCAAAGGCAGAGTCTTTATTTATTAATAAAGATATATATATATATATATATATATATATATATATATATATATATATATATATATAAATATATATATATATATATATATATATATATATATATATATATATATATATATATGTATATATATATATATTTATATATATATATATATATATATATATATATATATATATGTATATATATATATATATATATATATATATATATATATATATATATATATGTATATATATATATATATACATATATATATATAATAAAGTTTTTCTAATCCATACAAATTGATATATTATAATAATGTATTTATGTAATGATGTTTGATAATGTTATGACGTATTAATGTTGTCATGAAATTGTGCATGTTCAGTGAAACAACCAGAATCAGTCATAAAACGTTATCAAGCGAAATATTCCACATTTATAAATAGCACATAAAACTCAATTAGTCAAATCAGTAACTCCGAACATGATTGTAATTCCAATCATTAATAATATCCAAAAGATTGGATTTTATCGTTCGTAATCTGTTACAATAAATGACAACGAACGTATAAGTTATTACCGTCAGAGTACGTTATTCATTTCCTGTACAATTCACTGAGCATCGCCATGGAAACAGCTGATTCAGAAATAACAACGCAGCTTTCTCATTTCCTCTCGAGTAATTACTCAATCATTGCACTCGTTTGTCAGAATACTCGATAAATGTACTGCTTTTTACACTCAGTCGAGAGCACAAGTCACTCAAATAGTGGAGTTTAAAATGATTATTACAAAATGGTTCAGAATATAGTAATGGCAAATTATGTTTTTAATTATGATACAATTATTTCCGATGTTTTGGATAGTAGAGAGATGAGAAAATAAATGGATATTTGAATTTTTCTAGCCTGAGCTGTACTTGTATCTTCTCATTCATATATATTGCGTTTAACGACGCACTATACTGTAGACTACAATCTATGGCGTCGGTGAATGACGTATGATATATGAAAGGTTATTTTATCAGGTTTTTTGGATAGTGGGAAGGAGATCAGATAACAAAATTACATCTTTGAATTGTTCGAAGCTGTAATCAGTATTCTCACTTTTACTTGAGTATTCACAATAATTGATGTAAAGACGATTTTTTTTTTAATGGTAACAACAAGTTTATTATGATAATAATAATAATTGATTCCGTCTTTTTGATCACGAATACATGATACAAGATGGTTTATACTTCACATATTTCACAAATGACTATTGCAAATGAGTTTTGAAAATTAAATGCTGTTCACGTTCGAAAGAACAATATGATACTTGAATTCATCATGAATCTAATTCATAAATGAATAGTAATTGATGAATAATGAATAGTATATGATTAGCAATTAAGTTTTCAGAAACGAATGAAATAATATCTGCTCTGTGTATATGAATCAGTAATCATATTCATTTTCTCTAAATTCTTCATATATCTAGAAAAAACATGAAATTTATGAATTTATTTATTAATTTCCTTTTCTCTGTGTACACTCACATGAATGAATACGGAAATAAATTGCACATAAATTCGGAAAAGTACAGTCTCTCACGATGTTTCTCATATATAAGTCAAGTTTCAAATCAAGTGTCATGAACACTATCAATTTCGTTCTTCGATTAAAGTTATTTTTCTCCCAAACTTTCGTCTATTGAACAGTTAGATGATTACCATATATATCATTCCAATACTTTACAAATGCTTCATCTATTATAAACTTCCACTACTTCTAGAAAACTCTATTACCATCGGTTTTATGCTCGTTTAGAGCTCCAGTGTGATACATTATCATCTCTCCATTGCCACTCTGCGATCTCCATGGAAACTATTCCAATGCAATTGATAAAATCGCACACATAAATGGATCTCTTTCATTTCATGAAAAGGAGACGGACTTTGTGAACTCGGTTCAAGAATATTGCTGATGTCAGTTGATAAACTTGGTGTATGGAAGATGAAGTCGAGGAAAGAGAAAAGACACTGAAATCAATTGGGTTGGAATAACATTCAATGTTGACTTCACTTCGAAGAGAAGTTGGGAAAATTATAGTTGATGAAGCTTCTATATACTCGGCTTCTTAATTACAGTTAACTTCCTCCCTATAACTCATGCATTATGGTTTTGAAAGAAGGTTTGTCGAATCATGAGTATTAGTTTAAATTAGTTTTAATTATGTAAATACTTGAATTATGTTTTTTGAGTGATGTAATTTCAGAACAAGGTTGAATCTTTTCGTTGTATGCTTTTTCTAGTAACTGTTTTTTCTTTCTATGTTATCGCATCTTGAATGCGCAAGTGTGAATTTTTGGTTTTTGCACAAGCATTTTTCACAGTAATTCATAGTGTGCTTAATTCTTTCTTCAATTGATTAACTTTGCACAAGTCTCGTTTTCTTCCGTAATTTTAGGTTGCACTTTTTTTCTGCTGTTTTTCAATTTTTTTTTTTTTTTTGTGTTTTAGAGAGTTATTTTATTTATGTTATGGTCACAATCAAGCCCTTCTAAGGCTTGGTGGAAAAGCGATGTGAATTTTGTTAATTGTAATGTTTCTAACTTTTGTTTTCCCAATAAAAAAATATATATATACTTAGACCTGTGACCCAAGTAAAATATGTGATGGCGATCACTATAAATTGAACGTTGACAAAAAAACATTTTTTATCGAATTTTTCTACTTTCCTACTGAGTTTTTCCTGACTTTTGTTTAACTTCAAATAGAAATTGAGAAAATTATAGTACCTGCATCAAAATTTCTTGTAATCAACCCATTCAGACCTGAGGCCCGACTGAAATATGTGATGACGATCATTAATAATTGAACTTTGACCTGAAAAACACATTTTTTCATTGAATTTTTCCCATTTTCATACTGAGTTTTTCCTGACTTTTCCTTTACTTCAAATAGACTTTGAGAAAATCATAGTGAATCAATCTTATCGATAATCAACCTTCTCAGACCTGAATCCCGACTGAAATATGTGGTGGCAATTATCATAAATTGATGATCAAAAAATACATTTTCTATTGTATTTTTCCTACATTCCACCAAGTTTTTCCTCATTTTCCCTTCACTTCAAATAGATTTTGGAAAAAGTATCGTGAATTAAGCTTCTCGCTAATCAACCCACTCAGACCTGAGACCCGATTAAAATATGTGATGACAATTATTTTAAATTCAATCATCACAGAAAAATACATTTTTTCAGTCTCAAAAAATTATTTAATTTTTCTTGAAATTTGTCGAAGCTAATTCAAAATTGAGTCAATTTTGTGCCGACATCCACGTTATATGGAAGAATAAGCAGATGATACAGACACATGAAAGTGATGATAGAAGAAGGGACTTTCAGAGAAACCCATACTTTACTCAGGCGAGATTTGGACCCACGCCTGACTAGAATTCAGTTTTTCTGAAGCAGTGACCTAGCTGAATGAGCCACGAGGGTGGCGATTTATTCGCAAAATACGATTGAAGAAATATTTGAAAAATTCATTATTCTTCATGATTCTTTAGTTCACTTCAGTCTTCATCTCGGACTAAAGAATTGACCATTGTAGATGGGCGTGACTTATACAAAGCAGGGGAAATTTTAGATACCTTGATTGGTTATTTCCCTATTTTGACCTGCTTCACTGTCCACTTGATTGGTTTTTATAGTTTGTGACATCACGAGGGCGGACGATCTACAATGGTCAATTGGTGACCAGTATCTTATGAATACAATTGACCATTGTAGATCGTCCGCCCTCGTGATGTCACAAAATATAAAAACCAATCAAGTGGACAGTGAAGCAGGGGAAATAGGGAAATAACCAATCAAGGTATTTAAAATTTCCCCTGCTTCGTATAAGTCACGCCCATCTACAATGATCAATTACGATTATGATTGAAATAAAATATTCCAGATAGGCTGCGATATGAACATAATCATTTGAATGATTATTAGGTATTCACTTATGATTTTAAAAAATTAATATGAAATACAAAACATAATTCCACGTATTTTATTGAATGAAAATCATATACAGTTAGTGTTCGTGAATGGAATGAAATATGATTCCAAGGAGAACATTCCTATATGAACGAATATCACGTTTCTTATTTTATTTTTCGAAAAAAAAAAATAATGAGAACGTTATAAGAAGAGAAATACTGACAAAGAAAAGCTTAAAAAACAAAAACAACAAACGTCATTCGCTCTTTTTGTTATTCTCTGCACACATGATTCACGAAGAACCTCCCCCCCCACCCCCCTATACCCCACCCCCCTATACCCCCCCTATACCCCACCCCCCACCCACACCTGAAATACTTGCACTTTATCTTCATTAGTCTCACCTTCCACACTCCACCCTGACACCTCCCTGTTCGGTCGTCTGTCTCGCCTATGTGTCAGCAAGAGCGCGCGAGTGTTTCGACCCGTCAGCTGGAGCCCACGAGCCAGCAGCGTCCAATCCCCTGCTTGTAAGCCGCGCCTCAACGGTTCTCATCCGCCGTCATTAATTTCAACAGACCCATAAGCTGGCCACTGTGTCTTATCGCGGCCTCAGACAGAGGCTAGCTCGGACGACTACGTCATAAGTGGGGGAAACGCTGTACATGTGCTACAGTGATGGTTAGATAATGGTTCTATTGGACTTCAACTTGGACTTGGATTGGACTTGGATCTAGACTTGGACAACTACGTCATAAGTGGGGGGAAAACGGTGTACATGTACTATACGGTGATGGTTAGCTAATGGTACAATTATTAAACTCTGACTCGAACTTGGACTTATACTTGGAATTGGACCTTGGATGTAACGGTAAGGTGGGGTTACTTTGACCCACTGGTGTGACTGTCATTTTGTTGGAGAAATTTTCAAACTGCTACAAATGAAAAATATGTAATTTATGGGATCACAGAAATCCGATTCACAATAATGATTTGAACTTTGATCACAATCAAAATCGAAAGATCCAACAGTTTAGCTTCATGTTTCTTAGCTCTAGAAAGAGTTTACATTAGGAATTAGTATAAGTTGTGAATCAATATACTCATAATCCAATTTAGAACATAATTTCTTCACGACGATGAAATAAAACCTATACAAAATCTCTTCCGGTCTCGGATCAACCGAATCACTAACGTATTTAACCCGAGGTTAAACTCTAAACCGAAGATTAGTGAATTAAAATAACATTAGTTACCCAGCCGATCAACAAACTCTCATCTAAACTTGAGCTAATGCAAGGTCTATAAAACCGGCCCTAAGCCTTCAGAAACGTCTTCATTCAATCTTATTTTAATTAAAAGATAAAAGGAAGCGAAGTTTCTCTAAAATCTCCGTTAATTAGCAGCTGCAAGCTTGGTTTCGGCGCTGCATATCGATCGTGAAGGATCGACACAGCCGACCGCTAGTGCTGGAATGTAGTGGAGACGGTCGCTCGGAGGATTCACGGGAAGTATGTATATAGCGGAAGATGGCTGTGACATCAAATTGAACCTTTTTTGTCATATTTATCTCATTCAATCAGCTAATTGAAGCTTGGGATCATATTTGATCACATTTATTTACTGAGCTCGTCTTGCAAGATTATGACGTTTAATCCGTTAGAAATTGTCGGAAAGCTTTTTTGAATATTCAATTCACATTTGAGAATATATTATTTGGAACGTTTGATTCGGGTTTTCTTCAGTACGAGCTCGAAGACGCTCCAAGTATTGATTCTGAATTGAAATATGTTATTTAATCTCAATTTTACTTTATAATGAATGAATAAGCAACATTGAATACGAAATATATATATATATATATATATATATATATATATATATATATATATATATATATATATATGTATATATATATATATATATATATATATATATATATATATATATATATATATATATTCTTAACAAAACAATAAGGATCTTGTGAATTTATATTATACTGAACATTGAAGTGTTTATTTTCCTGAGCTTATACTGTACAGTTACACATTTGAATGATCTGTTATCATAAAAATAAGGAATTTTTAGAAATATATATATGTATATATATATATATATATATATATATATATATATATATATATATAGGCCTATATATATATATATATATATATATATATATTATTACTGATATGGCTTCTTGATGATACGGTACGAGTGTTCCTTATTATCACACTATCCGGAACATCCAATATGATAGTGCCACATCATTTTCTCATCATTGATCATCAATCACTGACGCCAATAGATCTTAGTCATCATTACATTACGTCAGTTCTCAGTACTTTGTAAAAAATTGAATGAAAAATGTTATGTAGATTTTCGTATGACACATAAAATATTCCTGTTGAATGTAACCCTTTTGAAACATCATTAAAAGTTCCAAACTACAATCAATGCGCTGCGGTACATGAATTACATTCCACTCCCCGTATAATGATTATGTTTTATTCATTATTTCTATGACTTTAGAATTTCATTTTCTACCTTGTATTTTATTTCGAAAATCTGTGTAGTGAAGCTATTCGGGGCGCAATTAGATGTACTCGTTTCGAAGCTTGTAATTCTAGTTGTAGCGATTCCCGACGGATCCAGCGTTGTGCTGCGGTCGGCGACTAGTTCCTACAACCAGTCAGCAACTTGTATCGTACACATTAAGAGTCCACGGGAGTCGATTTAGCGAAATATCAGTTTTTTGTGATGACTTTTGAACGGTATGACGTAACAAAATTCAAATACGCGAGAAACACAGATAATTATGATAGCTTCAAGATGATATAAGTTATTTGATTATTTTTCCTTGAATTTTCGTGAATCACAATCTTGTCAGACGGCTGAAACACTGATTTATTGTGTTTAAATTAACAAAGAATTATTATTTTATAAATCAATTTGGAAAAATCTTAGAAGAACAGTGGCAAAAAATTCAGCAAATGAATTTGAACTGATATTTTTTTCTTGATTCGGCATAAAATTGATGATCAAATAATGAAAATGTATCATTACATATGAAGCACCATAGTCATAATTATATCTAGTACAAGATAAAAATGGAATCAAGAATTATTTCAAGATGTGAGTGAGTTGTGAAATTGAATAACACTATGTAAATGATTATTAGAAATATGATTGGGCAGCACTTGTTGATTGGAATAACAAATGGCCAAAAATCCCGCATTAATTTTTTTTCCAGTTTGTGTGTAACTAAAGTGATTTCTTCTGAGGTGATCAAGACTCTGAGGAATCATTACACCGGAAAACCAAATTTGAAAATGAATCCAAAATTCAAGAATATTCAATAACTTATTCATACACTTATCTATTTTGTATATTTAAATTTAATTTCAGAAAGTCCCTAATTTTGAAGGAGTTAAAGTTTTAACTTGTTAAATAATTCTTTATAAGTTTGTTCCACATGCAAATTCTTTTGTGAAATCTAAAAGATAAAATATATTTTCTTTTTGAATTGCAGTATTCAATTTTATCAATTGAAAAAAATTCAATATTCGATAATACCGACAAAAAATAGAATATATATGTAAGAATATAATAAAACAACCACTTGTTGAATGGGATAACAAATGATTGAGAATTACGCATTATCAAAAATAAAAAACTTTGTTGATGTAATAGGGTCAACTCTCAAAACAAGCCCAGATAATTTCATCAAAACCGAGTACCAAACTCAAATCCGACATCACTTGAAACTGTAAATCAGTTCTAATACAAGACCCATTCACACGTCATGCTGCTAGACAACTGCAGACAGCAATGAATACATCATGAAAGGAAAGCTCACACGGATCGCAATAAACAAACACAATACGCGAAGACGACGCCGTACTTCTGCTAATTAAATACAAGTATCACATTAACGTCACATCATAAGCTCGGTACATCACCGAGCTTAAGCCAGTCGAACGTTGCGACTAGTCGACTAGAAAATCTCTCGTCAAGAAAATCTTTATTCATAATAACGTTGGCGTCGTGCCCATAGCACATAGGGTACAGTCACGGGCAATAACACTAGATGCGGGATGAACAAGATTGTGGAGCGGATAATGTTGAGAAATACAGCTCTATTGTCTGCTGCTCATCATTTACATATCAACACAGTTCTGTATAATAACTATACATGTATTATATGAACGTATATATATATATATATATA